>JAFJYH010000056.1:0-176323 GCA_017365405.1 Cadophora malorum
TGGGTAGGGGGAGGGATAATGAGTTTACGGGCTTTTTGGTTAGGATGTGTAGGGAGAGGTTTGGTGAGGGGGAGGGGAAGAGGGGAGTTAGGATTCGGATGGGTGTTGTGGAATGATAGGATGAACTGGAGGGGTTGAGGAGAGAGAAAGTGGTAACTGTTTGTTCTGTTGAGGATATCTTTCGTCGTCTCGCGTGGCCTTTTGAGAGGAAAATGTTCCGTGTTTGGAGCTTGCGTTATTCAGATGCAAATCAAAACTTGCTTGGTGTGTTATGGCTCGCTTCTCTCTAATCATATATTGTGATTACAACTTGCCATCAAGTTTCAATAATCACATCAGGAAGCTACAGACTGTGTATTTAAATTTTGTTACGAGCGCCTGTGTAGCCATGTTGGCTGAGCGTTAAAGCTGACGGTGGCGAAAAGCGGTTATCTAACAATTCCTTGGACATTATACGAACAGTTGCTTTGATAAAATTTCTGATTACGTACCTACTGTTGATGGGTTGGGTGCAAATCTTGAAGACGATACTTGAAGACGATACTTGAAGATTCGAATTACAGGCTGCATGCGTTTCCCCGAAGTGGAAGGAGCGACCTCAATACGTTAACACGTGACTGTGCCGTTTTCCGACATGCCTGCTCTTCTAGGTGTCTCACGAACCCTTTGAATTATTCAATACATTGATCCTTGGTATCTCTATCGTGTCTTAGACATCGTCAAAGTCATATCACTGCATTATATACACAATAGTCATCATCTGTCTGGTTTCAGCGATACCATCAGCTCGTTGAGCTGGTAAGATGTCACAGTCATCGCAAGCAGAGGAGGACGAGATCTCCCCTCTAGAATATGCTCGTCAGAACGGACTGTCTCAAGACTATCTCGCCAGCAATCTGGGTTTCCCGGAACTTAAGCAATTGCAACTCGACCTCGCTGACGATGTTGAGGATGACACTAACCTGCCTAGCTTTGACTTCGGGGCCGAGGTGAAAGTCGAAGAACGCCTTACGTGCTCGAAGGATGCAGCCTATCTGTTAGCATGGGTGTCACAAGAGCAGATGCCCGATGAAATTGATGCCCTTATGGCGCCATGCTTCGAAGACACCATTAACAGGAAGAAGAAATTGGAGCTACCGCTGCTTCCAATAGATACCAATGGCAGGAAGTTTGCTAGCAGAGAAGGATTCGACATCAAGCTCCAAGATGTCAAGCTTCCACTGGAAGCAGTTGGAGAAGGAGAAGGCTTTGACTGGACAAAGCAATACGAGAATCTCGGGTCGGCCATTCTACAAGATTTGAAGGCAGAGAAGATTGGCGTCACGAGAGAAGCGATAGCATTTCTGCAAGCTTGTGTGAATGTTGCTTGGACCGAGGAAGACGAAAGACAGCTCTGGGAGGGAGAGCAGAGATACAAACGAGTACGTATTTGCCCTGTTGCTGAAGCAATGCTAATATCTTTGCAGCGAACTGTGCTGGACCCTGTCACGCCTCCTCTGACCCCGCCTCCTGAACCGCGGCAGCCTTTCGAACCATCATCCTCTGATCCAGCGTTGCAAGTCCCAGTATTCTCTGACCCACCTTCACCTACGAAGCAAGATCTTAAGGCACTCGAAGAAGAGATATTCAGACAGGATCTGCCAACACCAGTGCGAGCAGTACCATCTAGCGATTCCACGCTGGAAGGATTTCCACACGAGCAGTCTGCAGACCTCGACCCTGATCCATCTTCGGAGCTCAGGCCAAAGAAATGGAGCGATGTCAAAGTGGAGGTACCATTAATGTGTGAGGAGCCCATAGCACTTCCCAAGATTGTCAGATTCGATGATTATGTCGACGAGCATCTTTTCGAGCGTCTGAGCAACAGTCCAATGGCTCTCGAGGATGAAAGCAAATTCTTCGAGTCACTCGAAGAAGCATACAGGACCGCAAACATGGAGGCCGAGCAGGAAAAGCTTAGTAGAGAAGACACCACCGCACGAGTTGATGTACCTGACCTCAATTTTGAGAAACCAGATGCCCCATGGAAGCCTTTTGAGGAACTGCGAAACCAGGATGCGCTCTTAGAACTACAGAAATCCTTTCTTCTTGAGACTGTCGCATCGAGCATACCAGAGTGGCCTGGAGGAAGGGGAATGGAAAGCAGGCTGCCATGGGCGCCCTTCACATCGAACTTTGCGAAGCTGGCTCTAGAGGACGATGTTCCGGCAGATGACACCACATGGAAAGCTCTCGTAGAAGACGATGGAAATATCATCGACAGTTCTAGCTTGACGTGGAACAGAGATAGACTGAAGATTCTGTGCGATGAGGACGACGACGAGGAGCTTGACTATGGCACTTTTCGGAAGGACACTCCTCCAAACTTATCGATCATCGTCAAGAAGCGAAAGAAGGAATTTCAAGAAAGAGAAGGATCAAGGAATGCCCTAGCTGCTGCGAAGGGTTCAAAGCCCGCAATTTCAATTAAGGGAGGGACGCCTAAGCCCAATGTAGCTGCTACAGCTACTGGAGGATTTGGATTCTTCGATGGAGAGTTCTCTGTTCAAGGGTCACTCAATAACTACCTCGAGCATCGAGGTTTGAAGAGAACCAAGATAGCAGAAAGCTCATACTTCACCGAATCTGCCGAAACACACCCCATGAAGGACAAGCCACAGGATAAGACAATTAAGGTGCCCGATATACCTACTCGGAGATCTCCAGCAAACATAGAGAAGTTGCCAGTACCTGAGATCCAGCCACTCAATGCCAACACATGGATTGTTGTTTCCACTTCCCTACTCAGAAACCGAGCCTTGATCAACAGCATTGAAGCTCAATTGCCGTCGGTGAAATTGATTGAGCGAGACTTCAAAGCTCATAACACCAGTGCGTGGATGCTAGGATCTGTCACCAGATCGCCAGTCAAATCAGCCCTCGATACCGAGGCCGATATCATCATCTCGCCTACAGTTGGAATTATCCTTACCACTCTGCTGACTATCCGACAGAAGCCACTTCCAGGCCAAAAGAAGGTCAAGCCAGAGATCTATCAACGTGTTGAAAAAGTCAGTCCTCGATATGAGAAGCTGGTGGTGCTGGTCAGTGAGGGAAAGGATGATGAGGTCACCGCCAGAATGACCGAGAGCGATTGCCTAACATTCACAGAGTTCGCAGGCTATTTGTCGGGCTCCGAGAATCCGATCAGCATACAGTATGTCGGAGGCGGAGAAGGGACTTTGTCAAAATGGATTGTTAGCAACATCGTTCAGTTCCGTGTGGACACCGAGCTCATTGCCGACGAAACTTTCTGGGAGTTGTTCCTCAGACGGGCAGGGCTTAACGCTTTTGCTGCTCAAGCAGTCATTGGAGAGCTCAAAGCCCCAGACGGCGTTGATCCAGGAATTCCTAGCAAAGCAGGTCTCTTCGGATTGACGTCCTTCGTAGAGATGGGTAGGGAGGAGAGACTGGCTCGATTCGGTGCCACTTGTGGACACAGAGTGCTTGCCAGAGTGAGTGCTGTCGTAGATGCGAGATGGGATTAATCTGATATGCCGATTTGGGGTTACGGATATTGCGCGCATCTGGCCGATTTGCTGTATATTTCGATGTCAGACTGGTGGAAGTTTGCTGTCCGCTTTGCTATATCAGGCATAGTTCAGAATCACCTCAACATAGCTGATATAGCTGATATAGAGTTCATAGATTCCATACTTTGATGCTGTTGTCTGGTGTACGAAGTCCAAGGGAAGACGAACAAGCCGAACTTAGTTCTGAATCATCTGAATCGTCATCGGAGCTGTCGTTACTGTCGGCGGATCCTTCGCTGTATCCAGCACCTGGAGATGACCTCTGACCGGAACAAGTTGCTACCACCGTCCCTGACGAATGCACAGCTGTTGAAGTCACAGGATCTACCGAGCATTAGTAAATAGCAGGATCGTCCCGTCCTGAGAGACTTACCATCATGAGCCTGCCACTCCCAGCTTCTCTCCAATGGCCCCTCTTTCATTCCAACTCCTTCCCAAACCCGCACAATACCATCTACACCTCCAGCCCAAACCTCTGTCCCGTTCTCGCCTGGGAATAGGTCCACCCCAATCCTCTGATTAGTGTCCGCCTCTCTGCCCACGAGCCAGCTGACCAACTTCCCCGTAACCCTAACATCATATACCAAAATACCCTTACTCCGCCTTTCCACAACAAATAAGTACCTTCCACAAGCACTCCATTTCGTCTCCGTCACACCCGTTCCTCCAATTCCAGCATCCAAATCTGCAGCCTCAGCGACACTCCACGTCGCAACAGTACCTCCTAATCCTCCCAGATCATACATTCCCACCCACCTCGTCCACGTCCCAGCCGCCAGTAATCCAACATCAGCATTTTCCGGACTCGGCTGCTGCGACATCGCAGATACGATCCCACGCATACCCACACCACCGCCTTTCATCTTGTGCCGTTTAGACGGAATGGTGGGCAGGCGTGTAACGGGTCCTTCGCCTGAGCGGGTGACGTCAAATAAGGCGATTAGGCAGTCGGTCCCGGCGAGGAAGTGGTTTTGCGAGGACCAAAGGACGGAGGAGGGCGTGTAGTAAGCTTCTGTTGTGGGAGAGATGAGGTTGTATGTTGCGGCGGGGGTGGAGAGGGGATTTAGGGCATTGAGGAGGCGGATTGGTAGGGCGGAGGGGGTCGAGAGGTAGAGGGTTGTGGAGGGGTCGGTGAGGGTAAAATACGGGTATGGTGTGAGGCAATTGACTGGTGTGGGGAGTGTGTGAGTCGTGTAGGGCGTCAGGGTATGGGGAGAGGAGGAATCGAGGAGGGTTGGTGGGAGGATGAATGTTCGGATTGTGTTGTCAGCGCTGGATGTTAAAAGCGTTGTTCCGTCTGGTGTCCTGGGTATATTAGACGTCTGACCTTATTCGGTGGCAGCAGAGCTTACCATTGGGCGCTTTTGAAGTAATTGACCTCTAGATCCTCCTCATTGTCAAGTCTTGTCGGCCCTTTCTCCAGCTCTGGTGTTCCATCTCTCAGGTACCACTCTCGAATGCGGGATTCTGCTATTGTGCAGCTGTATGTATCTGCAGTGGATGCTAGGAGTCGTGAAGCTTTCGAACTGTTCTCCATAGCTTGAATTGGTGGTTCATCTTGGGGCAGTGGAGAGTCCGAGGTCATAGGGTTGACTGGGCGTCGGTGTCAAGGTTTTTGTGATGAAATCATCTAGATCCTCGGATGTCGTTGAAATCGCGGGGCACTTCCGAGCTTCACATTGGAGGAACTTGACGTTAGCGAGCTTCTCTCAATTACGACCAAAACACCAGAAACCACTTGTAACCGCCCACGTTGACAGGTGAGTATACAGTCCGTTTTACTTGTATACTTTCAAAGCGAATACTCACTTCAGTACTCCAAACACTGGCCACACTCCTTTCGGAATCACAATGTCGGGCGTTTTAGAACCACCAGGCATTACCCATCCAAATCCTATTGTCTTCGTCTCACCGGGCTCGAGACCAGATGTCCGATTCAAGGTCTTAAGGATGAGTACCACTTGCACTCGGCGGTCCTCATGTACCACTCCAAGTTCTTTCGCCAGTTCCTAGATTCGCCTGACAAACCAGCGGGTCCTGCTTCGAGCTCATATTACTATGAGTGTGTATCTTTCTGTGTTTGAAAGGACATTCTTGTTGGTGATTGACGCCCATAGCCGCTGCAGAGGTTTTCGGGGTGAGCACTGATGCAAAACTTGGTGCATGCAGAGAGCGGGTAGTCCTTAGTCTGTAGATTTGTTGCTGAGATAAAGGTGGAAGCTGAGGTGGTGTTGGGCCGATACTTGAAGCTATAGTTTCCTTACTGTTGTGCTCCGCCATTGGGGGAGCAAGATGAAAGTCTTCCTTGTTGCTACTCTTCCTGCCCTGGTCTTGAATCTTGGAGACGTGGAGTATCGGGCTATCTGTGCATAAATCCTCCACGGATCCACTTTGAGCTTAAGAATTCAATTTCATTGAGACCCCCTCTTAGGTACTTGCTCATATCTGCTCCGAACAAAATCCTGGAGACCTCCACGTCCCGGGAAGTGCAGGTGAGGAAATGGAACTGGTACACGTGACATCCCGTCAATTCTGAAACGCATGGAGCGCGCGTCGCGTCAGACTCAAATCCGACCATCGTGTAGAAATATAGACAACAGTTGTTGCTGTCCAGAAATCGGCCAAAATTCCATTGAGTGATAACAGTAAGCGCTTAAAAGTCCGATTCGCTATTTTGTTTTGATCAGCCGTACGAATCACAGCTAATCTCTACATCAAAGGCTACAATACCAGGCACGCATCCTCGCGTTTGCTCTCCGAGACTTCATCATGGCTCCTTCAGGATCCAACAAGCGACGCAAAATCGACTCGAACGCCATAGGGGCTAGTAAAACTCCGTGTGAAGCCAGCATCAATTGTGTATACATCTCCAGGCTTGAAACCAGACGTTCGACTACGCATACTTGGAAAAAGAATACCACGTCCACTCTGTCATATTGAAGCTTCATTAGAACTACTTCCGGCGATTTCTCGACTCGCCCGATAAAGATAGCACACCTGCTCTTCTCGAGTTCAGGTATGAATACGTGGCTGTCTTTGATGACGATGGAACTCTGCTCTGGAGCCTACAACGGTATGCCAGAAAATCCTCCTGCGATTCAGAATTTACTCGGCGCACAACCATTAACCCGAGGAACTGCTTTTGTTCTTAATTGTTCATCATACAGAGTGTGGCAATCTTGGTTGACCAGATTCGCTAGCTCATTGCCGGTGTTTGTTAAATGATTTAATTACTGAAAGTGTTGCAGCTGCAAACCTATACAAGCCCAACGCCCACCTTCGATGCGTTTGTGGTATCCGCCGTCCTCCCGGAGCTACTGTGCGCGATGTATAACCAGCCTTACAAACTCGATGGCGTCACGGAGATAAAACTGCTCATCAAAATCGCTGACTTCTATTGTGCTCTACCATAAGTAGATGACGCACTCCGCTCCAATAGAACTATCAGCAACATCTTTCGGATGTACTGTAACTCTTGTCAATACCAGACCGCAGGCATGATAAAAATTAAACAGGCTTCAAATCGAAATAGGATCTTGTCATCAAGTATGACTGCTGCCTTACTCAAATCCACCCTGCCAATGCCGTTAGACACCGATTCTGATGAGTACGACATGAGTCTTGCCGGAAACAGCCAGAGACTCCTCATACAACCGAAGAAGCTGCGAAATACAACCTTGTTCAGGGAGTGTTTCATTCATGTAGTAGATACATGGGATTCCGAGTCCGAGGACGAAGAAATCAAGCAACACTCGGACATCTACGGACTGGTGATCAAGAAGCATGGTCGTATATATCGTATGATCGCTGATGCCCTGCTCTTCTATGCTGGAAATACCACAGTTTTCGACGTTAGGAAGATTAAACACAGTGAGCAAGACAGTCCTGCCATGAATGACCCTGGCTTCTACAGAGCGTTGAAAGCTCAGATTGTCGACTACAGAGAGAAGCGCCGCAGTGAGGGGTCTCTTCCAGCTCGATACACCGCCCTCCTCAATTCATTAGAGGAACTGGTTGCGAACAACTTGGTCCTAAGCAAATCTACTTCAATTTCTTTGCCTTATTTCTTTGTGGGCAAGTCAAAGACGAGGACATGCCATGGTAGGTCCAATCTCTACTTCTGCGAAGCCTGCTTCTTGTTGCCCTGGCGAACATTAAACTACATCTGCCACCTGTATGAAGTTGCTTATTGACTGTTCGTAGGGACGAAGATGAAGTAGACTGGTGAGCGATAGGAAATAAGGTCTTTGAGTTATGCCCTTCCGACCAAGGATTTCTCCGTGTAAGACTGATCACTTTTTGAAGGGCAACTCATTTGTAGACGTTAAATCCAAACATGTGGAAATGGCTCCCTTTCCTTCTTTTATGAACCGGTACACGTCTCAGTTCACCCAGCTGGATTTCTCAGACGAGGTCGGTAATGCAAGAGGCCCATTTGATGCACATATCATGGATACGAGCTCCTTCTGACATTGTTCCATGCAAAGCTTTAAGCGCGTCGAGGAAACATTACCAAAATCTACGAAGCGAAGCGCAGGATTTTGGTGACCTCAATTCATATACATAAGCGCACTATGTTCATAGAAAGCCTCCTTATTTGTCTCGCACATCACTATTGATGCAGCTACGCAGGTATTCGATGGTTGAATAACGCTCTGCTCTACCAAGAATCTCGTGATACACCTCAAATGATGCAAATGTTGATATTTGTGTCCCGACCACACCCGTATGTCGGAAAACGGGCACCAGAATCTCAAAATTGGTTGGATGAATGATCACTGCCAAGTTCCCCCCCTTTTGACCTGCTGTGCCACATGAGGCCGTCTCAACCGTGAGCCAAGAACTCGAGGCGCAGCATGACTTGCATTCATCCATACGAAGCAGGATTACATTGCCCCGTAAAATATGCAAAGTTGCTTTAGAGCCCCCATAAATAGTTTAATTTTCGATGGGGCGATACGCGCCGAGGAACCAGGTACCTGAATATTTTAGACCTGCCCCGGACTTAAATTCCACGACCACTTCATCATTCCTGGTCTCTTGAATGTGGGAAAATGTCGCACTTGACTCTCACCGCATTGTTGTCGCTATGTATATTGTCGTTGACAGGTATTTGATACAGCTCCAAGCTCTCTTGGTGGAACAGCATTGACCCTACATAGGCCACATAGGTGTCTTTGCGAGAATATGCGGCAATGAAACTGGCTATATCACAGGCATAACTGTATGGAGTCAAGAAGATGCCGACACAAAGCTTGATGGATGCACCTCACTAGAATGCGCCCTCACCATTGGGCACAACTACACAGGTGATTTCATTCTGCGTGGGGTCACAAATCTGACGAGGGGGTTTGGTAAGTCAAACTTATCGAACAATCGTTTTCTCATGAAGCGATTCTTGTTACCATGAAGCAGGGAATTGCTGATATCGGCGTTCTGTGATTTATAGGAACATCCACAGGCTACTCATGGACAAGCCCTGATGAAACCGAGGAAGGTGTGCCAGGCCTCACTTCCGTCACCGCGCCTGACTTGTTGGAAGTTGGCAGCTACAGCCTCAATCTGCAGAATGCAACAATGCTGAAGTTTGTATCATTTGAAAAGCTACGAAAGACTTACAATCTAAACGTCGAGCTTGGTGGGGTTGACTCTTCACTGAACTTCCCTTCCCTGGAGACCGTCGAAGGTCGCCTACAGATTCTGGGAAACTTTTCTAGGTACGTTGGATGTCAAAAGACGCCCGAACTTCTTTTCTGACCGAACTTTAGCATGAATTTCGAGAGTCTCACTAGCGTTGGAAATTCCATGGCGGTGAAGAATCGCCGTGAGGATGCAGATAATGACTACAAGTATTCTCTGGATGTTGGTGAAACCCCTCCCCTAGATATCGAGTTCCCGTCACTCGTCAACTGCTCAAGTCTGGAGATCATGGGAAACATATCTCGGTTAGTTCTTCCACCCATATGTCTACGATTCGTGTAACTGGCTCTCACTAATATTACGGCAGAATTACAATGCCGAAGCTCGAGACCATAGCCGACTGGAAGGAAGACAATACTTTCTCCAATCATTATAATGATTTCTCCATCTACACTCAAGGAAAACCACTCAATTTGAGTTTACCAGCTCTTTGGAACGTCTCAGATGTGGATTTGGCAGGAACATTTGGCAGGTATAGGCTGGTAATTCAGACAATGTCACTGATAGCTAAGTTCTGACAGCATCTCACTGCCAGCGGTCAAGCATGCCGGACGTTACACGATCAGAAGCAAGCTCCCAATGAGTGTCAATCTTGCACCACTCGAGACCGCTGAAGCTATTTATTTCTACGGCAATGTGTCAAGGTAGGTCCGAAACCTAGGTGATCCGGTCGGTTTACTGACCACAGATAAAAGTTACAACATCACAAGTCTCACAAATATATCCGATTATCTGTATATAGACAGCGAGCTCTCGCCTGATTGTAGTCCCGGCAAAGAGAAATGTAAGTCTTGGGACTGTCGCATTTTATATTTTCTTGAGGTTTCCAAGAACATGCCCGATTTAAACCTCACTGTCAAGAAGCATACTTTAATTGCTTACACTCTGAGCAGGGTTGGAGTTACACCCAGAATATTCGGATCGAAAAACATACATTCCTGGCTTTAGCTGCAACGAGAAACCAAAGAAGCATTTCCCGGGGAAAGAGGTTGGCTTGGGGCTCGGCATTGGGATACCACTTCTCGTGATTGTCGCAGCAGTCATTTGGCGTTGCAGGAGGAACAGCAAAAAGAAGGAAGCAGCGAAAAAGGATCCACTTCCAGACTACGAGACTGAGATGGAGACTAGAAGGACGGGTGGTGGAGAAGCTCTGCCGGAATACGCACCGCCACGAGACGAGAGTGGTTCCGGTGCATCAAGCTCAGAGAGCAGTCCGAGTAATGTGGCGAGGCCAACGGGGAGACCTCCGGGATATGAGGCTGCAAATACCCAGGAAAGCCATGCGGCGGAAGCCAGGGCGAGTCGCGAGCCTCTTGTTTGATACTAGATGAAGAAGAGAAGTGTGGGAAACAGGAAAGATAGTATACTTCATGTCAAATACAGACGGTGGTGAGGAAGCTTGTAATGACATCCGTTAAATGTGGCTAATGACAGACGCTTAACACAATTGTCGACGAAATGCATTCCCTCGGATTTTATTTACTGGAGAAGATTTGGTAGTCAGGGTCTGATCTCCAACTGTCATGCAAAATCTGTTGGACGAAGGGAGTGAATTTAGGCAAGCTACTCGCTTCTAAAAGGGGGCCAAAACAAACAAACCGTGCGGGCCGAGGGCCGCATTTTAGTGTCACCTCGGAGTACTTCAGCCACCGCCGCCTCAAGCTCTCTGTTTACCTACATCATCGAGGCACCAGCTTCGACCTTCACGATCAACGTCTGATCCGGCGCAGCAAATATTCCTTCAACAGGAACCAAACAAATCGGACTGCTATCAAGATGGGTATGTTTTCTGGACTGACAGTTGGCCATATTGCCAGTCGCTGCGAGAAGCTCCAAGAGCCTGATTATTTCAACTTAACGCTGTCCATGTGAGCATGCTAAACCCCAACGGATGCACAGGACTGACGTGTATTGCAGCTTTATACTTCTCGGTATTCTAGTCTCTTACCTTCCTCAACATTATCGAATTATTGCGCGCGGGACATCCGAAGGAATATCCCCGTACTTCATCCTCCTTGGAACCACTTCCGGAACATGCGCGTTCGCCAATATACTCGTTTTGCCAGCTTCAAGAGCAGATGTGGCATGCTGCAAGACTATAAGCACGTTTGAGTGTGCCGCTGGCCTGCTTGGAATTGCGCAAGTTGGCGTACAGTGGTTCTGCTTCAGTGTCATGTAAGTTTTGAGCACTAACTGATTGCAACGGTGCTAACCATTCGCAGTTTGCTCCTTTTCCTCGTTTTCTTCCCTCGAGGACCGCCTCTCCCCAATAATCATGCCGAAAAACAATATACATGGCGTACAGCACTCACAGTTGCTTTCCTATGCTTACTACACGGCCTGCTCGTCATAATTGTCAGCGCGGCGCTCATAATATCACGACCGAACCATCTAGGCAAGTGGGCAAACACGCTTGGAATCATGGCTACAATATTGGCCGGTATACAATACCTGCCGCAGATCTGGATGACTTGGCAATTGGGACATGTCGGAAGTTTAAGCATTCCTATGATGCTGATTCAGACACCAGGCAGTTTTGTCTGGTCCGCTAGCTTGGCTGCTAGACTGGGCGTTGAAGGATGGAGTACTTGGGGCGTTTTCTTGGTGACAGGCTGTCTGCAAGGTTGTCTGCTAGTGATGGGAATCTGCTTCGAGATCAAGGCTCGGAGGGAAAGAGGAGCCGAGGCCGAAGGCGTAGGTTTATTGGCTCTACTTGGACAACGTTTGCTAACAGATCACAGGTCAACGGCATCGGGAGTACTGAGACTGACGATGAGGGAGGTACCGTTGTTGAAGATGGGTTGAGTGAGAATACCCCATTGCTGAATGGGTCGAGGAAGTCATCTCGCACCCCAGTACCAAAGTAACTGAGAGTGTGATTGGATACTTTTCGTACCAATGTCTCAAACCCGTCTAGTTCCATCATTTCGTCATTCTCCTGTCTTTCTCATCGCTCCCCTGACATATTATTATCTCGTGTCACGGATTCTTCTGTCGCTTGAGAACTGCTGGATATGAACATTTCTAAGCAGTCTATCTATATTGCCGCTACATTTATGTGGTAAGTCGCGTGCCACAAGTCCCATATCAAAATTCCATGCCTGCCATGCAAACGAAACCATATAGCAAAGCACCGATCTATGTCAGATTTCTGCCCGGACGATCAGATCATCTGTGAGTACATTCTGGATTCTTGTCAATTGGTGGAATGAGAGACTGCCCCGAGTCAACTTACTATCTTAGATCAGACCGGCTAGATCACACTGGCAAGCCCAGCAGCGAATGTGACCGCAGTTGCGCTCGGAGGATCCCCTTGGCTCTTTTCTTCGACGACGAGGAGCTGCTCACAGCTCTTGCGATGGGACGCGACGGATGAGCAGTTGGGACAGGAGGGACTGTAATGAAGGATGTAATATGGACAGTACTCTTCAAGTGTGTGGTCACTTCGGAGCTCGAGATTGCAAGCTGGGCAGTGTTGGTGGCTGTCCGATGGCTCGTTGTTGCTGGTGCTGAGGTATACTCGGAGGGCAACAGGATCGGAGATATTGTGGTCTTCGGCTCTGGAAATTGAACTGGAAGAGTGCAACGATGTTAAAGAGTTAAAGTGACTTTGAGATCCAGCAGCTACGCCATCACTGATTGTCGTGGTTGATGAACTGGCGTGGGTCTGTAACGATGGGTGGTAAGTGATGGTACGAGTAGCGCAAATCATTTGGATTGGACTGACTGTATGATGGGGTTGTGTCGTGTGAGCAGAGTGACTGTTGTGGGTCGAGTGAATGCTATGAGATTTGTGAGAAGAGCAAGCCTTGTGGCTCGAGTGCGTGGTTCGGGTCGAATGAGAAGCATGGCCTGATCCTGCCGCTGTCACGCTCGTGACGTCTAGAGTGACGAGGGCAGAGTTGAGATAGTCCAGGATGCCAGAGGGGGTTGAATCCGGCTTCGCACTTCCGGCCTGGCTCGACTGTTCCTGAGACTTGCATGAGTGGTGAACAGTCAAGGTCGAGTAGAATGTTTGAGGACCGCTAATGGTGGTCGTAGAAGTGGCCACGAACGAAACGAGGTGAAAGGAGCTACGTCTCGAGCTGTAGAGGCGATTGGGTTTCCTGGGCAGAGTATGGACCCGGCCATGAGGCAGATGAAAGCGGTGAGGAAAGTCGTCATTGCTGCTTTGATATGAGCTAATGTCTGGGCCTATAGATACTCAACCAAGCCGACGTCCAGGATGGAGATGAAACAGTGTAGACGGATCGGAGCAAGTCAGCTGAGGGTGTTGACTATATAGCCGAGCTTTGTGAGGTCGAAAGGCAAGTGCAACGTTGTTATTCACGCAGAGAAGCTGTTGATTATGCTTCTTGGAAAATAGGAGAGTGAATGGGGAGATCACAGATCCAGGTACAGCAGCTTGTCTTTTCATTCTGTTAATTACTTTCTATCCTAAATGATAACTTTCGTTCAATATCTGCCCTCTTTATTTATTGGTTTTCCATTTTGAGCAAAGTTTCCTGTATCCATATCTCTGCCATGATAATTGAGTCACAGATATTCGTGATTGAGTTTTATTTCTGCCGCTAAGTGGCAATCAATTAAAGGGCGTGGGCATGACCACCAATTTTTGAACCGGACGATGAAAGGCAGAACACCACTGACGGCATTGTCAGTGCCTTCCAAATTACCAGATTCACCTTGACACATTTCGACACAATTATTTCAGTCTGCTGAATTTGCACTGCCATAACAATTACTCATAACAATACTCATCGCTAATCCATATCGATCCACTATTTCGTTCCGCTTCCAGACTTGGGACCGGAGTCACGACAGGCAGCCGCAGCAGCCTAGCTATTGACCCACATCTACCTTTATCTCGAAATTCAACGCTCACATTTATTTCTTGAGCACTTGTCCAACAAATTTATCGACTCTGCAAAATTCTCCCGTCGCAATCATGAAGTATGTCTTGGTATCTGGAGGTGAGTTCCGAACAATTTGAAACTCAGTACCTAGACTAACGAAAGGCAGGCGTCATCAGTGGTGTGGGAAAGGGCATCATTGGTGCGACATCCTATCCTGGAATATTGAAAAACTACTCACATATGACAAGCATCCAGTACCGGGCTGCTTCTGAAGACCAGAGGGTTGAAGGTGACCATGATCAAAATCGATCCATACATGAATATCGATGCGGGGACAATGGCGCCGACAGAACATGGAGAATGCTTCGTGTTAGACGATGGAGGTGAAACGGATCTTGACCTTGGGAATTACGAGCGATACCTGAACATCACACTCAGTCGCGACCATAACATTACGACAGGAAAGATATACCAGCATGTGATCGACAGAGAGAGAAGAGGAGATTACTTGGGCAAGACGGTCCAGATTGTTCCACATCTGACAGATGCACTACAGGAGTGGTTCATGAGGGTTGCGAGACTGCATGTCGATGAAACCAAAGCACAACCAGACGTCTGTGTTATCGAACTGTGAGCATGCCCAAATTGTCTGCACGCTTACTGCGGCATAGCTGATACATACAAGTGGGGGAACTGTTGGTGACATCGAAAACGCTCCATTTGTCGAAGCATTGCGACAACTTCGAAGAAAGGCTGGCGCAGGCAATTTCTTGCATATTCATGTTTCCATGATCCCGGTCATCAATGAGGAACAAAAGACCAAACCTACACAGCAGACCATCAAAGACGTCCGAAGTGCTGGATTGAATCCTGACCTGGTGGGTTCCAAACCTGCTGTCCTGTACTCGGAGACATTGCTGACTACCAACAGATCGCATGCCGTTGCAAGGATAGGCTGATGGCATCTACCATCGACAAAGTTGCAATGTTCTGTCAGGTGGAGACGGAGCAAGTCGTCGCAGTCCATGATGTCCCCTCCACTTATCATGTCCCAATGGTTCTGGAGAAGCAGGGATTGATCACCTCACTCACCAAAATCTTGAATCTTGATAAGCTTGAAATTCCATCAAAACTCAAACTCAGAGGAGCGACTACATGGGAAATGTGGAAGAGTAGCACTTCAGTGCAACATCATTCCCAGATTGTCACAATAGCTCTTGTAGGGAAGTATACCAGCTTCGCAGACTCCTACATCTCGGTAATCAAGGCGTTGGAGCATTCTGCAATGTTCTGCAGAAGAAAATTGAATCTGGTCATGGTAGACTCTTCTCATCTCGAAGAAGACGACGGCAACACCTCATCCATTGAAAGCCAGAAGGCATGGGAAATTCTACGGAAAGCAGATGGCATTCTCGTACCTGGTGGATTTGGTACAAGAGGGACTGAAGGAATGATTGTTGCTACCAGATATGCTAGGATAAACAAGGTCCCTTTCCTTGGTGTCTGTCTTGGCATGCAGATAGCGGTCATCGAATATGCTCGCACCATATGCAAGATTCCAGGAGCCAGCTCTAAAGAATGTAAGTTGTCAGTGATACGCTGGCAGATGTGTTGCTAATAAAATTTAGTCGATGATCAAGCGATTGATCCAGTCATCATCTTCATGCCCGAAGTTGATAGTAAATCTATGGGAGCCACAATGCGTCTCGGGATGAGACCGACACATTTCCAGCCAGGTACCGGATGGAGTCAAATGCGTGGAATGTACCGAAACTCTCCTGTTGCGGCCTCCAGAGATACCAGTGACGGGTTGGTGATCCATGAACGTCATCGTCATCGCTTCGAGGTCAATCCTGCCTATGTACCCAAGTTGGCCAGCAATGGACTCAATTTCGTTGGAAAAGACGACCAAGGAGAAAGAATGGAGGTTCTGGAGTTGAAAGACCATCCATGGTTTGTGGGAGTCCAATTCCACCCCGAATACTTGACCAAGGTACTCGAGCCAAGTAGGCCATATCTTGGCTTCTTTGCTGCGAGCGCTGGTTGTCTGAAAGAGGTGATGGAGAAGCTGCAGAGCGACAAGGGTGTTGTGGAGAATTAAGCGAGCCTTTCAAGGAGGTAAACAACTAAAATAAAGAAACAATCTTCGCGAGATTTTGTTAGTTGAAAGTCTCCCAAGGATGTTTCCAATCAGCTTCATTGAGGCAGAGCATGACAATCGAATAGGTGAGAAAGCATGGTCACGTGTTCGGAAATGATGAGGTGCAATTTCCACTTGGGCTGCAGATATTCAGACCACTGCTCCATCGATGTTACGACCTGTGGAACTCAAGTTGTCGTGCATAGAAGCTAGTCGTGCTCAAAGCTCCTGCTTCCAACCGACGCTTTGTGTCCGGGGTTAATGCAGCAACGATATGTAAGCAGACGCCTTGCATCAGCCGCATGCTCTCACTCAATCAAGTTCCTCGTTACCACAGATGTGATGTAGTCCATGACTCATTTGATGACTATTCAGGATCAATGCAAGCACAAAAGTAAGCCACTATGTACCAGAATGAGCACATCCATGTTCAAGACCGGAAACGGCAATCGTGAGATCTTGGAACGGGACACAGAGACGTACGATACGTACTGCATTAACTCCCACAGACAACAAAATTCGACCTACAATCCTTCCATAAAGCGTTGATATCCCTCTTACTTTCCTTATACCTGCATTCATCCCAAACACCACCAGACTTCCGCCTACTTCATCTTAGGGCCGCCAATATGCCAGGAAATACCGCCGTCATCATTATCGATCCTTACAATGACTTCCTTCATCCTAAGGACAAGCTCACTGGCCTTCTAGCCGACAGTCTCAAGGAAACAGATACGATCACTCACTTGAAGGAGATGGTGGGTGCAGCTCGTGCCAATAAGATTCCCATCTACTATGGACTCCATCAGCAAGCCAAGCCTGGATTCCTAGCTGGTTGGAAGCATGCTACCCCAGTGCAGAAGAGCCAGAAAGAGAATCTTGCTTTCGAAGAGGGCTCATGGGGTGTTGACATCTGTGAGGGGTTGGAGCCGAGTTTGGAGAATGGGGACGTCATTGTATCGAAGCACTGGTCCAGCAGGTACGTCTCTGGTGTAGCTGTCGAGGAATTTGAAGCTAATCCTGTACAGCTCGTTCCAGAATACCGATCTCGACTACCAGCTGAGACAACGAGATATTCAGAATCTGGTCATGGGTGGCTTGACCTCGAACACTTGCCTGGAATCCTCTGCTCGCTACGCTTATGAACTGTAAGTTCTGTCAGACTCTAGATGCAAACAGTTACTAATGAAATAGTGGCTATCACGTTACCTTGCTGAAGGATGCTACAGCTGGGTTCAGCATCGAGCAGAAGAATGCCGCAACCGAGTTAATCTGGCCGCTTTTCGCTCATGAAGTGAAGACAGTCGGAGAATGGATCAAGACCTTGTAGTTATCTGCAGTAGGAAGTCTACTGAGCATACTGAGCACTGAACCCGCATCCCATTACCTCAATTGAATTCTCCATACTCCCAGCCTTCTCTCCAAGGGCCCCAGCAGATGGCAAGTCAGTTCCTTGCCATTCCTCTCATACCCAAATTCTCGGCCCCTCCTCTGACTTTGAGCATCTGGTGTATTCCTTTGAGATGGATCTCATATTCTTCAATATTCGCTCCACCAATCTGGGTTTGTCAGCCAAGATTAGTGATTGTTTTGGTCGTCGTGCACTCACATTGAAGTACAATAAAATCAAGGCAACCATAAGCATCTCATCTGTAGCCACCTTGTCGGGAATATTCATGTTCTCGTTCGCATACTTGATCGTCTGCACCTTGAACCAATACAGAGCTGAGAGGTCTCGGAGTTTTCGCCGCCGATTCAGGTGGACAGCTGCGGTAAGAAGTGTGGCGTAGAAGAAGGCTGTATGTTCCAAAGCATAAGGAAGCCATGCGATTCGCGGCCCATCAGGTGATAGTCCATCATCGAGGTAACAAAGCCAAGGAGCGAGTCGTTCGATGTCTGTGATTAGTGAGCGGATCTTCACTTCAAAGTGAGCAAGGAAACGCACGTACAGTAGCGAATCAGCAATTGCTTAGGTACAGGCTCTCCTGTAGTTTCTGGTAGTACCGAGAATGGATCCAACCCACAAATGGAGACTGGTGGGGAGTTGTACTTCAATCCGCTAGCAACGTTTGGCGACTTTAGCCGAAAAGGGAGGGACTGCAGCATGTCGAACTCAAAATATGGTTCATCAACTTTATTAGAAGCATTAACTCCTCGCAAAAGCTTCTGGGGAATGCTAGCGTCATGCAATGGGCCCATAGAACCGGATGTCGAGCTTATTACTGCCAGGGCATTGACTGATTCGGGAGTAAGAACAACCTCTTCCCCTGTCATGATCCTCCTCATACGAGAGATAGCGGCTTTACCAGTCTCGGCTGTATCTGGGCGTGAGTCTTCATTGGCTTTTCTGGTGATAAAGTTAGCTGATAATAGACCCGTCAAGCTGGAAAGCTTGCACTGGCGCTAGATATCTGCATTGATTCGGTAGTCCCCGTTCCGTACAGTCACTGCATGGCTGAGCGTGGTCACATTTCTGTTTTCTCCTGTGGCATTCAGTACACGAGAGCAGTCCTCGATTTCTCTTCTTCGTCTTTCCGTTCTTCACTTGTTTCTCCATGATAATTCAAAATTAGAAACCCGGTGATTGTGGCTTATGTGACTGAAAGGTTCCTCTTCCTCAAGACCTTTGAGCCTTAAATATGTCCTGAAATCTTGGGGACATGCCTGCTTGTCAATCGATTTTCGGCGATGGAGATAATTGCAACTCTTCAAGTGCTGACGAATATATTCAGCAGAGCTTCCACAGGGCTGAAGAGCCACGCTAAAACCGGCGATTATGCAGGCACATTGCTGACTGGACAGCAATGCAGCAACCGCGGGCTGACAAGCGAGATCAACTCAACAGCAGAAATCTCTTATTTCCAGAACAGGTCGTATCTTGACGATTAAAGACGGCAATGACAGAGTTTTCCATAGACATGGCCAGTCACTTCAAGTGCCATGATCTACTCCAAGCTGTGAGAAATCTCGAGCTCATTGATGACGCAGTATCAAAAGGTAGTACACTTTTTATTGGACTGCTTAAAGCATTTAAGATATTTCTCCCATAGCCCTGTAAGTTGGCCAGGAATAAACTAGAGGCTTATGGCGTGATCTCATTTCCTAACAATCGACCAATCTCCTCAGCGATAGCCATGACTCTCTCTTCTGTCAGACGCCTCCCAACAATTTGAACAGCTACTGGAGCTCCATGGTAAGCTTCCGGGTCATCTGAAAATTGTCAGCCTCTCTCATTTGATATTCTATGGCATCTGAACTTACATTCAGCTTGAACAGTCTTGTCCATATCATTCAATGGAGAGAATTCCGCATTCTTCTTGTCAATATTTTTGTCTACAAAAGTGACTGGAACAACAACGCTTGTGTAGTCAAGCAAATTGATAGCACTGGCATAACCATAGTATTTGAACTGATTGTGTCGAATCGCCGCAGTTGGAGTGATTGGCGCAATGATCGCATCGATCTCCCTGCCTAATTCTGCCTCTACAGCACGGAATTGCTCAAGATATTCGGATTGGAAGGCCCATTTCTGGAGATGAACGTCCCAGAGCTGATTCATATCGATCTTTGGCAGTGAAGGATTGATCAGGTCGGCGAAGTTCGGGATTGCAGGCTCGCCAGACTCTTTCAATGTGTTGAATACATCTGTTCCCCCATCAGAAGCGTAGATACCGTTGATGAGGTTGACTGCAAAGTCGTGCTTGTATGGCTTCCATGGGACGATGGTATGTCCCTTCTCCTTCATCGCGTCGACGACCGTTTGGATGCCACGAAGAATTGGCGGATGAGGAAGGACCTGGTAAGTTAGCATTTCTTCGACTATGCGCAGAACAGATGCAACTCACAACGCCGTCGCAGTTGTAGAAGCCGAGGGTCAGTCCGCCCGAGCCAATCTTTGATTTTATTACCTCCGCCTCGGAGTCTCTCCATGGCATAGGAATGACCTTGGAGTCATACTGCCAGGGCTGTTCAGCAAGGACTGCCTTCACAAACAGACGCATATCTGATCAGTTAGTAGTTGCCTTCACGTGATTAAGGCAGAGACACTTACCGGCGACTGAATGCGTCAGAGGACCGCATACAGAGTGGACAGTCTCCTGTCCTTCCATCGAATTTGCCATTTTACCATACGGCAATCTTCCATGCGATGGTCTCAGTCCATACAGGAAGTTGAAGGCCGAGGGCACACGGATCGATCCGCCTGCAATAAGTCAGTCTTGGCTTCTTCAACTAATTTTGAGCACGTACCAATATCAGTACCAACACCAATTATGCCACCTCTGAATCCCACAATTGCACCTTCACCTCCCGAAGAGCCACCGCAGGACCAGTTTTTGTTCCCTTTCATAATTTAGCGAGGCTCGCTTCCCCAATCAAAACACTTACGAGGATTGACTGTTCTTCCTGAAACATTATTGATAGTCTCGCAGACCATCAGGGATTGAGGTACACTCGTTTTGACATAAAACACAGCTCCTGCCTTCAAGAGAAGATCGACCAGAACCGAATTATACGTATCGTACTTTCCGACCCATGCAGCATATCCCATGCTGGTTTCAAGTCCCTAGGAGGTTAGCCATAATTCTCTGTACCTGGACAGATCTTGAATACTTTGATTCGAAATTGGTCTTTGAGTGAGATAGGAAGACCATGGAGTGGTCCGACTGGCTTTCCGGTCTTTTGGAATGTATCATCAAGTTCCTTAGCACGCTTCAGAGCGATCTCGGGGAAGAATTCCAGAGCACAATTTGTCTGTATTCATGATCAGCACATTTGAACAATATCAAAGAGCTGGGTTCAATACTAGCTGGTGAGCCAAAGCTGCTCTCTTGCAAAAAGCAGTCGTTACAGCCACTGAAGTGAGCTTTCCGCTTGCAAGTTGAGCTACCAGATCAACAGCGGATGATTCGGTGATTGATAACTCCTCAGGAGTCATTATCCCACTTTGCTTTGGGTACGCCATCACGGAGTCTTCTGTTGGCTTTAACTTGATCCACCATTCTGAGGGAATGGTCGCCTCAAGCCGAGCTCTCTTATCTTCTACAACTTGTTCCCACGTCATGGTGGCTATCGAGTCCGAAGCAGGAGTAAAGGATTGATGTTGACGACGAGATGGATGAAGAGATATCTCGGAGATATGAATCCAGGGGGTCGACAAAATGAAACCCGCTCCTACGGATGTCTTTATATGCCGAACGGGCCTAAGATCATGACATACTATCAACGTTGGATTGGCGGGCTACTGGGCGGGATCAACAAGGCGGGGTTGAAGGTGGATAAGAGGTCGAGCTTATCGGTTCGTGGGGTCACCATTACAAATCGTATTCAAAGCTTGCTCTGGGCACACCAGAAGCAAGCTTGGATAGACGAAGTTATGTAAAGTTTACTTCATTGGTACGTATACTGTTTTGGTTCCCATAATGTTGTCCCAGGTTGATAAAAGGCTATAGCCCCATTGATCAGCGAGGGGTCCAAGCGCTTGTCTGGACCGTGTTGGGAACTTATTCCCGTTGACATCGTTCATCAGTCACGACAGCCTCAAATACTGTATTGAAACAGAATCTGGGAATACAGGAAGCCGTACTATTTCCGAGCGGAGAAACACACTTTTGAGAACTACCGTCACCTACGCCGAACGTCTCAAACGCCGATGCGGGATTTGTCTTGCATTTTCATACTATGTGTGCTCTTCCTCTAGAATGGCGACTTCTCCTTCCCAATTTTCGTTGCTAGCTAACATGACATTATCAAAGCCGTTTGTATGACCGGCTATCACAAGTGAGCAATGAGTCTTTGCGAGTACAAGCCATGGCCTCCGGGCTCTCCCAAGGATTTCAAGCTATGTAGGTACGAAACGGTGTTGGAGTCTCGTTCCAAGAGTAAAATACTCGATGTCCTGAGGAACATTTTGACTGTATTCTTATGAGTCTAGATCTCCAATCTACTTCTATTAAGGAGACAATATGAACCAGTGTTTATATTGGGGCACGTTCTTGCAAGCAGGGACTTTCTTGCCCAACGAGTCTCACAGACTTCACATCGTTCGATCGGATGCAGGCGAAGGAAAACAGGTCTATGTATTATTCAAATCTCTCCCCAGCTCAAAACATTTCTGATTATTATCACGATCTTTCTGAGTACTATTTCTGTCCATGAGGCTGAATTTTTATGTCAAATCCGCCCATCATTCCCCAGCTCAGAAGTCTGGAACATCCACTTGTTTAGTGCAGAAGCCAACCAAAACAGGGAACCCGAGGGAAAAGCATATCTTCAAGAACAACTGTCGACGCATGAGAAGCGCCGCTGACTTCCTGTTCAGAACCCAAGAATCTGTTCGTCACATCCCGTCTTGCAGATACCCAAGGCTTTATTTTCAAGCTTAATTTCTGAGCCGTCCAAGTACCTATCGAAGTGATGGTTGGCATTGGTGGTCGAGCGCATGTCAAGCGATGCCACCAATGTCGAAGGAGGAAGATTAAGGTTAGAAACCCATGGCTACTGGCCACGAAAAGTGCTGATGTTGAGATAGTGTGATGGTAGAGTTCCAGAATGCCAACGCTGTACAGATTCTGGCCGGGTTTGTCCAGGGTATGAGCAGAAACTCGAGTTTGTGTTCTTCGGAAATGATCCAAGAACGAAGCCGGGCAGTCGAAAAGCATCAGTGGAAAACTCTTCAGCAACAGTTCGGCATTCAGAGCAGAGAACTGGCGTGGATAACTTTGATTTGATCAAAGATCGAGCTGCATCTCTCAGAGAACCCCAAAGGCACCAATCACTGAATCCAGTGCTCGACCATTCCTTGAGCGTACCTCAGAACAAAATGGCAATTACGACAATTCTCCACGATAGATACGTCCCTGATCTGTATTTCCCTAAGAATGATGGGGTTAAGAAAGATGGTATCTGCTCGAGTTGGATCGCGATGGTTTGCAGTCTGGCATCAAGCTCGAAATACTCGGATATGCTCGGAGACTCGCTGCTGGCAATGTCGATGTCTGTGGCAGCTGCAGATGATCAATATGTGCAGATGTCAACAACTGGTCTAAAATATTACTCCCAAGCTCTAACAAGTCTTCGCCATGGACTCGCTAGGGGTCCTCTAGACCTTGACGACCATCATGCGGATGTCAGTCTTGTCACGTGTCTGAGTTGTGGCATGTACGAGGTACCTAGATTGCACAGCTTTTTCCTCGGACAACAAGCTGATACTTGCAGATGATGGCAAATAAGTCTCCCGTGTCATTGATGCAACACTTAGGAGGAGTTGGTGCAATATTGAAAGGTCGCGGCGTCAATAAGCTGCAAACACCGACAAGTCGGAGGACTTTTTATGAATACAGAGCCATCCAGCTACCTGTTAATCTTGTCTCGCGACAAGCCGGTTTTTTGAGCTCGCCTGAATGGATCGATCCTCCGTGGAAATATGAAGAACCGCAGAGCGTTACATGCCTACAAACTGTCATTGATATCGCGTACTCGATTCCTGTTTTGATGCAGAAATATGACTCGCTACAGCGATCAGCGCAAACAAGCAGGGATACAGCACCCTTTGAGAGCTTATACCGACTCATGGTAGAGGCTTTAGGCGTCCAAAGGGCGTTTGATGACTGGAAGTTGCGATGTCAAGGCAGTGATGAGACGTACCAACTCTACATTCCTCGGCTTACTACGAGACCTGAGAAGATAAACATCAACAACGTGGAAAGCACATACCCTATCTCCTTCGCATTTACCACTTGGGATGCGGCCGCTGCTTCTGTTTACTATGAAATGAGTCGAATATACCTGAACGGCTTGATGGAAGCAATACAAACCGACATCCATAACTTCAACACTTCGTCAAACATGGTGGATACGGAGCACCTAAAAAGAAACTCAATCGCATGCGCAGACAGAGTTTGTCAGTCGATAGAGTGGTTTTTCGAAGATCACAAGAAGATGATAGGGAGAATGGTCGTTCTCGCTCCGTTCGAAGCTGCGAGAGGCTTATTCGTTCGGTTATGCGAGGTTGGCACAAGTGATCAAGAGCTTGATGCGAGCTTGAAGCAGAAAGTGAGGTTCTGTGAAACAGTTACACAGCGTATCAAGGATGGCGGCCTTCCAATTTGGGAAGAGTGATCCTCTTCTGTGATTCTTCTGGTTGCCTCTCTGCCTCAGAGCCTGGTGTGCAGATGCGTTGTGTACAGGATACCACAATGGGACGAGCAGCTCCGAATACGAATCCCTTGCAGCGAGAGTACCGAGTGAATGGAAAGCCGATGAGCGGCTCAGCCAGCAATGATCTGTTACAAACATGATTATTTTCCATGCATTTCTGATCCGTTATCGCAATTACCGGTCTACAGATTCCGCATTTACTATGTCCAGGCCTTAGACTCACTCCTCGGCAAGCCACCATCGCTTCATTGGCCCACTTCAACACCAACAATGGACGGCAGCTCACCAAAAACTCCACCAACTGTTGGTTTGAGCTCCAATCGAGTCCGCAGCAGCTATTATTCGCTCGCTCCCGCTTCGACTCAAGGTGTTGCATGAAGTAAGGAGAACTCAGTACAGTTGGCTGCTGGATATCCCCCACGAGGTGTTGATAACCACCTTGATCATCTCCCCCTCAGATCCGCTTCTCAATCCAACACTTCAGATCCCTCAGCCAACTCTGAGTACAAGATCGTCATGGAATCAGTGCCTCCCTGTTCTCCTTCAGTCCATCCAAGCCTACTCAGTCCAAATTCTTCTCGTTCTGCTCGCTATCAATCTCCTACACAACAAGTATGGCCACGGAATCAACCACATCCCCGGACCTCCTTTGGCAGCATGGACAAAGCTATGGCATCTTCACAACGTGAGCAAAGGTCAAGCTCACAGAACGATCATCGATCTTCACAAGAACTATGGCAAGCTCGTCCGCTTAGCTCCTAATGTTGTCGATGTATCTGATCCGGCGATGATTCAGGTCATTTACAACGTCAAAGGAGACTTCAAGAAGGTAAGTCATCATCAGATGATTCCAAGAAAGTTTCATTTGCTAATTTGGAACCGAAGACGGCATTCTACACCATGGCAGTCTTCTACTGGAACAACAAGCCATAGATGAATTCCTTCTCCATGACTGATGAGATCGCCCACGAAGAAACCAAGAAGATAGCCAGCGCATTCAGCATGACTAGTCTCCTTGAGCTAGACCCCGGCATCGATTCTTGCTCCAAATACTTCATGCAAAGACTGCGTGAGGTCGCTGGTTTCGGCAAGCCTGGGGATCTCGGGGTCTGGCTGTGAGTTCTCCATATTCTTGCACTGCTCGAGCACATAGAAAATACTAAATGGAAGATCTGAATATCCAATATTACACATTAAACACGATAGGTGAGATCACATTCGGCAAGAAGCTCGGATTCTTGGAGCAAGGCAAAGACGTTGATCACACGATGAAAGCCATCGACCTCACCCTCACGTATAACGCCATCATCGGGCAAGTTCCCCTCGCTCACAAGTTCCTCCTCGGCATACCAGGTCTAGCATACATCATCCTAGTAAGTTCTCACCCTAGACCGCTACTTTAACCTAGCAGATCTGACCTGCCTGGGCTCTTTAGCAAGTCGAAACCAAAAACACAATCCTTAACTTCACACTCAAAGCCATCGCATCACGCACCACTTCCTCCTCCACCACCATCAAAGTCGAAACAGACAAAGTCGGCAAAGACATGCTCTCCCGTTGGACATGCCCCTCCATCCCCTCCACATCCCCCTCAAACTAACCAAATGTGACCTCATCGCCCACCTCTCCTCCAACGTCTTCGCCGGCTCCGACACAACCGCCATCGCCCTCCGCGCAGCCCTCTACTACCTCTGCAAAGACTCTACTCGCATGTCGAAACTAGTGTCTGAAATCGACACTGCTGCATCAGCAGGCCAACTCAGTGATCCGCCTTCCTACAAAGAAGCTTCTCAACTCCCATATTTGAATGCTGTAATCAAAGAATCCCTCCGCATCCACCCCTCCGTAGGTCTCCTCCTTGAACGACACGTCCCCTCCGGCGGCGCCACAATTTCAGGCCAGTATATACCAGGCGGTACCAAAATTGGGATCAACGCGTGGGCCGTCCACTACGACGAAGTAATCTTCCCTAATCCCAAAGAGTTCATCCCGGAGAGGTGGATTGAGAATAGTGAGGAGAAGCTCAGGGAGATGGAGAGGAGTATGTTTGCGTTCGGGGCGGGGAGTAGGACTTGTACAGGGAGGAATCTGAGTTTGATTGAGATGGTAAAGGTATTGCCGTGTTCGTTGAGGGAGTTCGATGTGAGGTTGGTCGATGAGGGGAAGGAGTGGAAGGTGAGGAATATGTGGTTTTTACGGCATACTGGGTTGGAGTGTATATTGACGCCGAGGAAGGGGGTATGAGATTCTGATGGGTATGGTTGTATGCGCGTATTTTGCGGATGGGAGGTTTGTTGATATTGTCAAATAGGGGGGTCATTCGCTTAGCAAATTTCCAGCAGTGGTATCCAATCTTCACATTCTAAATGTTGCATTGAGGACTTACATCAAACAAAACCTATCTGCGACTTTCAGGCAAGTAGCATGTATCATATCTACCTCATGATGGAAAAGTCGGGATCAATACTGCTCCATATGGGACGAATCGAGCGATGAGAGTTCGACAGCCCGAAACAGAAAATGGCCCAGAGTTCACCCGGCGTCGTTATGCTTCAGTGGCCTGTTCCAGCTTCGTGGGCTCAACAGCAGGTTGTGTCTTCAAACGAAATTCCTCTCTCGACTTATACGCCTTCTCCTTCCAAGCCTTGAAAACAGCTGGGCGCTCTTGACGCGGTAATTTCCCAAAAGAGTCCCGAAACTGGACATTTGCAAGCCTGATACATTGGACTCGTTAACTTGTTTCTCTTACATGTGCTCTTTCGAGCCGAGGACTTACCTTTCAGCCAGATCAAACTCTGCCCAGAGCTCTCCGTCAAGTGTAAATTTGATGCTACCTATCCGCTCATAGAGGATACCTCCATACGAAGCGGTGTGATACGACATATCGAGAAGCCTATCCATTTGTTGTACCAGGAACGCGACCAGTTTCTTGGGATTCTGCGCAGAGGATCAGTCCGAGTTCTTCAGAAATTTGACAGAATTCATAGTTTTCGCTTGTTGGGATTAAAGTAACTCACCATCAGATACGGGATCCCCGACTTCTGGCGGAAGTCCATGAGACCTCGGTAACGGCCATGGAGGCACTCGTGATACTCCTCTCCTTCAACAACAGTCCTCATGGGAGCGATCATCTCTACAGGTACATCCGGAGTCCTGACATCGATAAACAGACTCTTCACACTGACCCCGATATCATTCTCAGTATCGCGTGCAAGGGGGCCACCTTTCAAGAAACATTGAAGGAGATTCCAAAATGCCCAGGTGATTAGCGGCGGACCACCACAGCCTTCAGAAAATCCCGACCAAGAGGCATCAGCTGCAACACCACAGATACGGATGGTGGCGACGACTTCGTCGACTCTTCTGGTTAATGTTGGGACGTAGAGCCATGTCGGCCTGTGACGTCTCGATTAGCTTGGCTCGATCCAACCTCGTCTAGCTAGGCATCTCTAGCATCATGATTCAGGATAGATAACTTGCCAGAGATAATCTTCCTCAACAATCATAATGTCCAGTTGGTAACTCCTCTCCCCAGGTAAGCCCAAATGGCTCATAAGCTGCAACGTCTCATCTCTCAGCTGATGATTCACGGCCAGTGTTGGGATCCCGCTTGTTCGGGCGGCGTCCTTGTCATCATCCTCGTATTTGCATCTCTCGGCTTGGAAGGAGGCATTACAGAATTCCTCTCTCCGGTGACCATCGCTGTTATCCCAAGATGTTCTGTTACAATTTCAGTACTTGATTTCGAGAGATCCTGTAAATCTTGTGGGTAGGTGAGAGTCCTCACGGTGCTGGGCGTATGGTCGGCAGAACGAAGCCAAGAATCTTGTCCCGTAGTTCTTGAGGAATCAAAAGGAGGTGTCGGGAACTGCCAATGGTTGAAGTCATGATGGTATAGACGTAGCTTCTGATGGGGGAACTATCAATGTGTTAGGGTATTCAGAAATTGCCGGTCGTGTGTTGTGGAGCGTTGGATAAAAGTGTTGGTTCGGATCGCGGATGCCTGGAGGCGCGAGTCCGTGACGAATTAGAGGATGGAAGGATGCAAGGCAGCTAAACTTACAACTGTACCATAATTATATACATTAAAGGAGCGATGAAAGTCTGAGTATCATATGAGTTTTCCAATATTGATTGTGAGCTCTTTCAGGTGCATTGGTTGGTATTACGTTTTCGTCGAGCTTGAAAAGTGCAATATCGCTTCGTTTGACTTCTCCCCCTGAATTCGTCTGTCACAACCATGGAAGAACATTACCGCGGAGGATTCCTGCCCGGGTCCTTACTAGAGTGTGATAATAGCTGTGGGCTGTGCCCTGCGAAAAGGTTGAGGAAGAGCATCAAATTATCTTGCTCCAATTAAGACCGTATGTATGCAAATTGCAATGCGATGCATGCTTTTTATGCCACCAACCCACCCTGACCAGCCGATGGCTCAATGTAAGATTCCCACCTGGCTTCTAATGCATATCTACAAACCATCAAAATGCCTTGCGGCGTGCTCACAGGGTATCTCCTCAATTTTGAAACTCATTCTCAACCTCACTCAGTCCTCTCTCACCCGCAGCTTTCATTCACAATACCCCGTCACTTCTCTTCAACAGGCGTCGATGTTCCTTTCGAATGAGACATGCTGTATGGTGCCTAGTGCGTATCAATAGTCAGTAAGAATAACTTATAAATGGTAAAATAAATGGCATCATCGATAGCAAATAAAGATTGTCCTCACCAAAGCCTGTTTCGCAACACAAATTCTCCACGCCAACTTCTTGACATTCCCATCAGCAGCCACCACGCCTGGAGCCAATTCAAGAGCAAACATCTGATGGATAGCGTAGACGACTCTCCTGGCATATTTGCCATCTCTCTCAACCAGACTGCCGAAGCTCTCTTCAACAGTGTTGGGAGCGATCTCGGGATCGCGATCGAAGCAGTTCCTGACGACTGGGAGGAGAGCATCCTCGACTGCTGAGCGGAGGAGACCGTTTGAATCCATGACTGTGTCGTCTTCGTCGAATCGACCGATGCGAACTTCGAAGGGTAAGGAAATGGCCATCACGTTGTGCTTGCCGCCATGGTGGTATCGCATTTCGAAGACACCCGAGGTCCACCACAATTTGTCACCCTCGAAAACCATCTCTCCTTGAACACAATCGTACGTAGAACCATCAGCGCGCTTAGCTCCCAATACTGGCTGATTGGCTACCAAAATGCCACGGTCGGCAGGTGTTTCTTCATATTCATTTGGTACTGTGGCAACCCATCGACCGGCGGATGAAACACGTGTGACTTCTCGAGATGCATTATCTGCGACCATGTATAGTCCAACCCAGTCACTCTTGCTGTGATGCTTTGGAGCTCTCCATTTGACTTTGATTGGTGCGCCGTACTCAAACATCAAAGGCTTGTACTCATCAGTACGCTCGCTTGGAAATCGCCCAGTCAGACCTTCCTTGCCAGTAGAGCGCTCATTCAAGGCCAGGGAAGAGGATGCCGTGCCTTGGATCTCAATTGAGTAGTCCCTAGGGTTGAAACCGGCCAGATCAGGTGCCAGTCGTGTGACAGTAATGCGAGCAGGATATTGGCTAAACAAAGCAGTAGTATCTCTCATGATCGTAGAGACACCAGCAGCAAGTTTGGGTCTCGCGGCGTCCAGAAACTCCTCGACGAAATGGCTGGTCTCACTCAGAACTTTGTCAACACTTCCTTGGAACTTCTTCAGTGGAGGTGGTAGTGATCTTCGAAGACTCTTGGTCAAGCCAGCTTCTGGTCGCAGATGTCTGCCATAAAGCTTCTGCATATGTGGTTTCTCAACGAGTTGGATGAAGCATAAACTGAGGACGTGGCTCATGAGAGCAAGGAAGAAGATTGACAAGCTTCCAGTGAGGAACACGGCGCCCCAGAGACCCATGAGACCAATGATGCGCTCCGGATTGTTCAGGTATCGGTAGATTCCACTGTAGGTAAGCTTTCGGTCCTGGTCAAAGAAGAAGTCACCAAAGAACCAACCAAACTCTCCCAATGACTGATAGATGCTGACGGCGGTCCAGACCTGGAGAGCAACAAGTGTGATTCCGATGATGTGCATCAACAAAGCATTGTCGGCTGTCCACTCCGCTGGGAAGGTATACATCTTCCAGGTCGCAGCAATGAAGCTTGCCCAGCACATGTTCATGCTCAGGTGATAAATGCCCTTCCACTGTCGCCATGCCTCTTCAGTGCCTTCGCCGAATTTGAGGAAATGTCTTGTCCATATCTTGTCATTTGATTGCCGATCAAGAACTATGCCAAGGCCCACAGTATACCAGAGACGCCAAAATACTGCGTTCAAGACAAACAAGGCTCGGTAAATTGGCGTGGACGGTGACACAACAGCAATGATCGTTACACAGACCTGGAGAAGGAGGACCGAAACATCTGTGATTCGGAACAAGTCAATGTTTCCAAGACCAAGCATGTTGTGTACAGAAGGCGGTGATGTCGCGAGGGCAGGGAACTTCTCCAAAATATCTGTTTGCTCAGGAAGTTCAATTCCCTCTTTACGTGCCGCTGTCGCATTCGCAAGTTGGATGTCGCTGGGGCTTGGGTGAATCGTTTGCTTTCGTGGTGGCGGTGGATTATATGTTTTCTCGATATGAGGATTCTCGATGTATACGAGGAAAGCGAACTGAGCAGCATGTGCAACGATGGAAATGAACAGTACGTTGTAGCTTGCGGCCATGGCTGATATGCCGTAGTACCCAGCGTATCCCACAGAATACATGGGATGAGGAGCCATCTCGAAGACACCATCAAAGGTCAAAGCCTGATCAATGAGATAGAAGAAATCACCCCAGTACCAAGCATAGTCCTTCACGACTCGATGGGCATCAAGTTTGACCCAGAGATTGAAGCCGACAAGAATGAGTCCTCCTACCCAACGAACCAAGAGCATCATGAGACCCTCACCAGCTGGACGACCACCACACGCAATGGCGAAGAGACAATACGACGTAAAATCACACATCAAAATCAGATCCACGACTCGGCGGAAAACTAACCAGGTATTGTACTCGATTGGCGCCTCTTCGAATTTATAGTCCTCTGGGATTTTGGTCTCTAGTTCGCTCTTTATCAAATTGTATAGCCATGGGCGAGGATTCTTTCCGGTGCTTGGGTGTTCAAATAGGTTCATCATCTTAGCCCATGCCACGAGTCGACGATGGTTGGACTGTATTCGGAGGAGGTACCCAATACCAACATTGTAGCAGCCCCTCCAGAACAAGAATATGATGGCAAATACTGGTCGCTTTAGGGAGGCAGGTAGGAGGTATAGCGCGAGGACATGGAGGCCGAGTACAGCAAGGACAATGGCATCGGAAAGGTTCTTAGGCTGTCGAGGGTCTAGCAGTTGGGATACCATATCATGCGTCTGAGGAACCGTGAAAACTGCATGCTAGTCAGCTCACTCGAGGAACACATCACATCTGGAGCTCAGGATAGCCCATCCCTCACAAGTGGACACGTACGAGTTCCATCCGGAGTTCTGCCAATTGTCTTATTACTCCCAGCATGTCCCTTTGCTTCCTCGTCGTCTTGTGGTGTGTCTATTCCGCTGCTCCCACTCGAAGTTCCATTCTCCGGGCGATGGACAGGCTTCCGTTCTCGCAGACCCTCTTGGGCAACAGCTGTGCTCTTTGCACTCATTTTGAGGAGCGGCGGAGTTGAGGCCCGCACTACAAAGCTGATGAGTATTGTTACGAAGAGGCTCTTGAGCTCTCTTGCTGGTTCGATGGAGGTTCGGGAGAGGTGTGGTTCGCAGGGCGGGGGCGGGGTTTCACTGGTCTTTTAGAGTTTGCTGGACCGACTGCCATGTGTGCGATGTTTTGTGTTGTGAGGTTGTGGGAATTGGTGAGGGGGAGGGATGTGCGCCCAGAAGAGAAGTGGAGAGCTTCCAAAGGGTCCACGGGTCGCTAACAAATTGGAGAGAGCTTCGATTCGCGTAGAGAAAGCACGATGTTCAACTGGCCAATCCAAGCAACTCTACGACCGACACACTCGCTATTCTACCGGTTAGTGTGGTGGTGTTGCAGATCCAGTCCAGAAGCACGGCATTTGATATTTTGGCTTTCGTCATAGTTGAGCTTTGAGCAAGTCCCTTATGTGTAACTCGAGATAGCTCTCGTCCCTTTGAGTAACCTCGAAGACCAGTTATGCAATGGCTTCTAATCTTCGAGGACAGGGCAACATATCCAAAGCCCTCTCATGACCGGATCAGCAGGTACAGCAATCATAGGAAATCGCCAGCACATGCTTTGTTGCCCTGTTGGAATATTTCTGCGTGGGCGTACTGTACTGCAGCCTCAACGCCCTCAATGATACCCCTGGAGCAGAAATCTCTGGCTTGTGATGCGAGGCGGGGTCAATCACATGATTTCAGACCAGAACCCCGACAAGGGGACCACTGTGCTGGCAAGGCTCTGCTCACATTTCTCCAGGGACTTTTGTGTTTCGAATCTTTACTTTGACCAAAAGAGCAAGCTGTTGAAGACCAAAAGGCATGCAGGCCACGTGACCTTTGTTGACACCGCAAGGTTCAAGGTTTTATTCAGCATTCTGTACCTAGATCCCAGTATGTCGTGACCTAGTGTCAGCCATATGGCTCAACGTCTGAGCCATGGCCTGAATTGGACCGGCGAGGACTTCTCCCAAATTGGCCTGACTTTTCTCATCCATCACTCGAGATGAGGCGTTCAAATCAGCCTCACCGAGAGGCCCCTTGTGTGTCGTCTCGCTAACGACTCAATGTTATTGTTTGCTCCACTTTTATGGAACTCCAAGTGTTCATAGTACTGGCGCTGCCGAAGCAGATCGATGGCTTGGTAGAGAGCAAACGAGAAGTCTCGAAATGAAGCTTATCCATTTTAAGTGTAGGTTGTCGTTCAAATGGGTAGGTTCTGAGGCACTCTGACTGCTAGGCCCGCTCTACGATTCAGCCGCATGTCTGCCTGGCCTGTTTAAAGGACATCCGATTAGCATGTCTTTGTCTTCAGATTCACCTCCAGCGAAGAAGAGACAACTCCTTGATGAGTCATTGGCCGAGTAGAGTACTTTTTCCCTCTCTTCCTGTCTCTTGAATATTAAAAGGCACCTTGCTCTTCGTTCTGTTCTTTCCTCCTCCATCTGACTTGCTCAGTCCGCTCACTCAGCCCGCCAAGCACCTTCAGCCTCGAGCCAAACCAACTTGCAATTTCCATAGCACTGTTCTCTTGACATTCTCTATCACTTCCACTCATTCTTGAACTCCTTATTCCCTGGCAGGTCCACCGAAATTCGAGTCTTGCATTCCTTCAAGATGGTGCCCTACTCGGCCAACGCAAACGCCCGAGCTCTTGCCTCGGCGAACAGCCTTAAACAACGCCTCTTGCAAGATATTGCTGAGCTTCAGGCTAAGCCTTACCCCAACATCGCTTTACACGTCCAAGAAGATGATCTCGAGCATGCCTGCCTGATCCTGACTGTCAAGGGTTACGGACCGATGCATTTGACCATCGACTTCCCGAAGAATTTCCCTCTTGGGCCTCCCCGGATTCGCATGGATTCCGATATTCGCCATCCAAACATCTTCGGAAGCTACATCTGCGCCTCGATTCTCAACACTGAAGAAGGATACACTCCTGCCTACACGCTCAAGGGCATCGCTATTCAACTTCTCAGCTTCTTCAGTAGCGACAAGATTGAGCAGAGCGGCGGTGGATACTCTGTCGATATTGCGAAGTACCGCAAAACCCAAAGCTATATCCTTTCATCTCATATGTGTAACAAGTGCAGCTTCGGTTCCTCGGGTTACGGTACTGGTAGAGCATTGTCTATCGGCTCTTCAACGCCGCCACCTCCAGTTGCTGCCTTTGCTGAAGAGGATGTAGAGATGCTCGATGTACACTGGCCCAGTCCCCAGAAGAGTGCAGCTTCCAAATGCAGTCTCAAAGCAAAGGATATGACAAATTCTCAGAAGGCTTCGACGTCAGTTTCACAGACTGGGGTCGTAGCCGCCAAGCCTTTCAAGGGTATTCACCGAACGAAGCTGCCAAATGAGATCCTCCTACTCCTCTGCGACAATCTAGAATACGAGGACTTGATGAGTTTCGCCGAGGCATGGGACAAAATCGGTAGCATCGTGACCAAGTACGACATCATCAGAACTCGGGAGTTGCAATGCTTCTGCTTCAAGACCAATTACATGATCAGTAGACTGGGTGTTGGAGTTAGCATCCAGCGACGAGGTAGAATTGGCTCTTTCGAGTCCGAGTTCGACCTCTTGTCAATGGAAGGATTCACGGACCACCGTATCCGCCGCTCAGTACAAGGAGTAAAATTCCAGGAATGGCTTGGCCTTCCTATCTCCAACGGCCACTGGAGAAAGGTGAGGGATAGCGTTACTACTACACTCAGCAACCTGGGAACGGAAGCAGGTCTTGGATCCAGCGACCTAAGTCAGGTCATCTACGCCTTCATGAATGACATCGTCGTCAAGCTCAATAAACAGACTGAACAAGCCACGATCCGAGCTCCCTTCTACCCTTACGAAGAGACACCGAAGAGCACCCTCACCCACGCTTCGGAGAAGGCTATCGAGTCATACTTCCACCTCTTCCATCTCTTGCTATGCCTCGCAACCGAGAACCCGTCGATCGTCCGAGCAGCAAACAACAAGCTTAACGCATTCGGCAGAGGCGAAAACTCCAAGATCGACTGTCCCAATCTCGGGCATCTGCTTGTTGCGGCATTGATTAGCGATGTGGACATGACGGAGAAGACGATCAAGTCTATCGTCCGCGAGACAATGACCCGAAACGTCGTCTGGATACTCGACTCAAAGGGCAGTGGCATGTCTGAGCTCTCATATCTTGAACCTTCACCCATCTCCGACTATCGCTTGCAGAAGAGCTTCGAAGCCGGCAAGACTTCCTACCGTCTGCTCATGTTCCTGAACCTCTTCCGCAAAGTCGCACTCTGCAGTCCGCGCAAGTCACTGGCTATTCTGCGCGACGAGGCTTTCGAGCGTCACGGTGCACCACCAAGAGGTTCAGCCAAGGGACTTGCCGAATCCATCAAGCGTATCCATCAAGTCTCGTCCTTCCCGCAATTTCTCACTCACTTGGGTATCGAGAAGGTGTCGAAGGAATGGTTCAATACCTTCTTGAAGGACTGCATTCAGGATAGTATTACCAAGGGCTATTCGTGTATGCCGATCAGTCAAGGTCAGGCTTTGACGCTTCGTCAGCTGAAGGAGCCGGATGTGGAGGTTGCTCCTGGGGTGTTCGCTCAGCAGGTCAATGTTCGCGCTCATTCCTTCTTCCCAGGCCACGGTAACAGTGGATTTGGAGGAGGTAGAGGTAGAGGTGGACGTGGACGTGGTGGTCGTGGTGATAATGGTAGCTATCGTGGCAATGATACCTATCGTGGTCGAGGAACTGGTCGCGGTCGTGGCAGATGACTGTACCTTCCCCACACGCGTCAACTTGGTCTCACGACCTGAATCCCGCTTACATGGTACGTCAGGCCTGTGAGATGAGATACCGGGGCAAACATGGGATGGACAGCACTTCATGAAAAAGCTGCTTAGATGCAGCTGTGCTTGAGGCTTGGAGTTCATGATACCCACATAGATGAGATACACACAAAATAAACAAAGATACCCCACCCTCAATATCTGACCAGATGCTTTGGTAATTGTATGCAAGTTTTTACAAGAAAGCGATGTGCCATTCACGTATTCCCAGTATTACCATGAACGATTCCGACCTTCGCACTGTTGATCACTCTAAGCTTGTACGCATTTGCCCTTCTGATAGCTTACAACCGTGCAGATGGAGTCATCGTCCTGCAAAGAGTGCTCCCAATCACATTACACATGAAGCTCCATTGACTTGTATCAAATGTGCACAGATCATGCAGCCTAGTCCGTCCAACATCGTGGGGTTCAAATCCGCTTCGCTTATCGGCAAAATCAATAAAAACATCAACAAACAAAAATCCCACAAAAAAATCCAACTACCCCTCACAGCCACACCACCCTTCTGAAGCTCCCTTCCCAACACAAAAAAGCAAACAGGCAAGTTCAGTCAGATGCCAAAAAACGCAAAAACTCAATTGGAAGCCCACACTCGGATGCGTGTGACGTCCCAATTGACAAACGTAATTTAATACGTTTTAACCGATTCGATTCGCGTTGGTGTTCGTATACGAACCGCTTTGACCTGAGCCGTGGTATTGGCCGCCCACGGTTTTGTCGATGTTGTGTTTGTGCTTATTTGGTTAGATAGCTGTGGTAAAGTTAGGTTCGCTTAGGTGGTTGAGTTAGGCTGGGTGGACTAGCTGATTGAAGATTTGGAGGTGAGGATCCTACCTGGGATATTAGGCGAGGGCGAAGGTATTGAATCGCTGTTAAGGAAGATATACTGCCACTCACTTGATCTGTTCTATGAGGTTCTCGTCTGTCGTGACCGCAGGCATGGCATGGTTCCGTTGGCAGCAACCAGTGTTCATCGTGAAGATGGAGTAGACGTGATACCGTAGAGTTACCTCATATGTGGTTCCTTGCAGTATTGGCACTTAATACCAGTGATAAGTATGCTGTAAGATATTGAACAGGGTTTTCGATGGCTGGTATTATTTGTCACTGGTACATGTTCTACTGAGAAATGTTTTAACAAATACCAGCGCTAAGGATTTACAGCGAACGACTCTCGCTCATGTCCTGAAATAATCAAACGACATTGAAGTCAGTTTGAAAAGCATAATTATTCTTTTCACAATTGTTATACGAGTGGCACAATGAGTGAAGTACGGCATGTCAACAAGCGAGATTTAGCAGGAAAGCGCCTGTAACATACAGCGTCAGGGTGCCTATGGTCTCCATCTTAAATGCTCAAAATAGCGAAAACCAAGGCAACTGATATATTGCACGACCTTTGACTTCCGTCCACGTACTAGCAAGTAAGTGCTCCCCATCGCTGGGCAGATGATGTTAGCTGAAATTCTACCAGGACCCTGAGACACGTGCTCGGCTAACAAGTGGCCAACCTCGGAAAAGTTCAACATCATCCCTTCATATTTCTATACGATAAATCGCATCATCAGCAAACAATGCCGCCACTCACACGCATCCTGATCAAAACCCACCATATGACATCCCGCAAGAAGATCCTCACCATCACCAAAGCTGCAAAACGACTGTCTTGCTCCGTTCTCTTGAAGACCGGAGGCCCACCTGGAGTCATGATTGCGGAAGGCGAGCTGGCTGGTGATTGGTTGGAGGTTGTACGCGTAAGCATTATTTTCTATTTCCATTCGATTTGATAAGGCTGAGTTATTAACATGGAGGTTTAGAAATTACGGTACAAAGATTACCAACTTATGAAGAGGGAGGAGGTAGAGAAAAGGGGCTTAGATAATGAGCCGGGAGATGTAAAGGAGTTGACCAGTATGAAAGAGCTGGGCGCCTTTTTGGACGGGAATAGGGAGATTTACGAATGGTGGAGGGTCGGTATGGGGTATAAAAAGGATGAAGATGCGCCTTGAAATACACCATGGACGTAGACTTGGTGATCCACGGAAGATTGGCTACCTGCAAGCGGAAAACGGCGGACGATCAGCCTTCTGAAGTCAGTCGCTCGCCGTATCGTGTTGCGACATGGGTGGGGGAGGATGCAGGGCTGGCTTGTAGGTGCCGGGTAGGCCAATTGTGGACACAGCCAGGGCGAATGAGCTCCATCTAAGAGAGCGATGGTATGCTGGAAGTGCTCTGATGGTAAGCTGCTTGCAATATATGGTGCTTTTATTCGAAATTTTGACTAATTTTAGACCATGGGTAGGCAAGATGGCCAGTTCAATTGCGGGATCAGCTACGGAGTGCAAAAGGGACTTCACCGCCGGACATGTTGCCAGCTACTTGGGAGCAGCGAGACCCAAGCAAAGAGAGTTGTCGTACATTGACTCGAGACTTTCGACACGGGCTAAAAGGTCCAGATTGAAAGTCAACATTGATTCCAGATGCCAGATGAAATCGTTGAAATTATTTAATGTTCTGTTATTCTCCATCCTCCTAGCATGGTCTGATGTTCCACGCATCAAGCAGCACCTACGCAGCACCCAACTTCGATGGCAGATCTTCAAGATCGTCCACAGAGTCAATCTCGATGACCTTGCCAACCTCGGCAGTGTTTCTCATCAACTCCTTCGCCCCAGCATACACCATTCTCAATTCCGCGTTGCAAGTAACTGGAAGATAGTACAACAGTACATACGGTACCGACAATCGACCAGAAGGCTGCGCCACATCAGTATTTCTCACCTCCCTCCCAGCGCTCCACTCACCAATGTCAGCGGGTAGCTCAACAGCACAAATCTCGGCGAGTGGTCTGGCAGATCATCTCCAATGTCCTCCAACCTTGTGTATACTGTCTTGTCTTCATCCTGCTTGATTTCCAGTGTATGCTTATCGATCATATCTATCTCGAGTCAGCGCCGGGTTCGCAGATTGGAAGGAAGGTCTGCAGAAGCGCAGGATAGTGAGACGGACATACAGATCACGGCTTGAGGGTCGCTGGCGCGGGATGTTCCCAGGCGGAATTTGCGGAGGTGGTCTTTGCTCTCCTGGCTGAAAGTGTAGAGTCTGCTTTCGGATGCCTAGAGAACTGTTAGTCGAATCGTATAGAAAAGATTTATGGCATACCATTGTTGGGTTAGGTACAGCGAGGCTGTGTGGTTGATGGTGTCGATGGCTTGATCATCGATGCTCAGCCTTGTTCCTTGAAGTTGATGCGGGGCAGTTCTGCCCCTCGTTCGCTTACTAAGCAAATTTATGTACTTACTAGATATTCCTCATGTTTAGCCATCCTTCTTGTGGCGAAAGCAGTCCATGTACATTCTTTTCTATTAGTGTGGCTATTGCTGTTCCTTGGAGAAATTTCAAGATGTTGAGTCCTTCCATTACCACCGTAGACTGTTGTCCAACTACATAATGCTTGAAAGTAAGCACTTTCATGTCGCCCACATTTCGAGTCGCAAGTGCATGATAGGAGATGGGAAGCAGGAGAAGACCCTGCAATTCGCTTTTCCAAGTACAGCAGAGTAGCAGCTTGAGTCTGAAGCAGAGGGGAAGTTTAACCACGTTTGCAATAAGTCTTGTAGGGCTGAATCTCGATACTCCATTTTCTGTGACGTCATTTGGACTGGAAAACGAGGAGAGATGATCAACCATGAGTCCATGATGAACTTGTAAGTACTATTGGTGGGAGATGTTGATAATTCTCTTGGAGGTCTTGGTCCTGTGAGTATGTCTTGGTATAAAACAGGTTCCATGATCTAGAAGCCGTCTTATCCAGAGAGGGGAAAGAGAATCAGTCGCTAGCACTCTTCAAATCCATATTTAGAAGTCCCTTGATCACAATTCTTGAACGGATCCATCTTACCTAATAACTTAAGCCAATTATTCAAGTCTAAATCAGCCCTAGAATATTAACCGTTGAGTCTTTTCGCCTTTAACCGTCCCCTGCCAGACTAATGCCAAGGTGACCGGTGATCTTGGCAATGCTTGTTCTTACCCCCTGTGCATAATCCGTCATCGCACCAGGAATCCGGCCCAAATCCAGCACGCAACTCGGCATCATCCACCACTCAATGGGCTGCCCCATGCAATATGAACGCGACGCTTCTGACCCCGCGGCTCACTGATAGAGCTGGGCCTACAAAGGCTTCGCCGTATCCGTTGATTCCGCCATGACTTCAAAAGATTGGCAACACTTTTTGAGCCTTTGCATCCAAGTATCTTCTATTCTCCATTTGTGACCAGTATCTAGCAGCAGCAATTACCTCGTCGCGGTTGATATAAATTTTGCAGACAGCCTGCCAGAAATATTCGGAACGATACCAGAGAGCCATGATCTCGGAAAAGGTATATAAGCTCTGCACGAGCAAAGAGAGCGTCTCTGCTCTGCTTGCGAAAGATCCGACACTTTCACCCGAAGAAGCTTGGAAACAGCTATTCGGAGGAGACGAGGCTGGAGACAAGGAAAGCATATCAACTGCGAAAGCAAATCGGGATAACCATACACCAGAAGACCTGAAAAGAGCTCGGGAATGTGGCAATTGGGGACCAACAGAACCGAGCGAACTGTTTCTGAGGGTAGGTAAAGCAACTCTCTGGGGAGCGCAGCGCTGATTTCTCTCAGCTGTACCATGATGCTCTATGCACACTCGACAAGAGCGTATCTGGATGTATGGTCAGTCCTTCGTTGATGGGAAGCTGTGGTGTTATTCCGTTGACAGTGATATCTGTGTACGGCCTCCTTTTCGCAGCTGAGATATTCGCTAACGACCGGTCGACAGGGTCCCCGATATCATGAGACACATGTCCAATTTGATAGTACGAGCGGAGAAGGAAGTCATACTTGCTACCAACTACTGGCAAAATTCAGTCGCTTCGAAATACATAACAAATGCAATGAGGGAGCTGTCGAGAAGAGCTGGCGAGCGAGGAGAGAGGATTATATTCAAGCTGGAGTACGACAGAGGAAGCGCGAAACAAGCTCTGAACAATCACATGTCTGTGTCGCCGAAGGAATATATGGGAACTGCTGTGAATATCCCAGCGCCGGAGGACATCCCATTCATCGATCTGCAGGTCGTCAACTACCATCGGCCAATGGTTGGCACATTCCATTGCAAGTATATGGTCGTGGACAGGAAATATGCTGTGCTTCAGAGCAATAACATTCAAGATAACGACAACATGGAGATGATGACGCATCTTGAGGGACCAATTGTTGACTCGCTCTACGATATGGCTCTAATTTCGTGGAACAACAAACTCGACCCGCCATTACCAAGCACAAACTCTCCGGCTGTACAAGGAGGGGTAAGCTCTTTCAAGAACGATGATCACAATGCAATGTTTGGCGAGAATGGAGCTATCAAGGGCCACTCGGCTGTTGTACATCCAGGTCGCATGAGGGAACAGAAAGCGTACGAGTATCACTCAAGAGATGTCAATCAACCTGGCGCAGTGGAACAAAATATCGCAACCAACAGAACGAACTCGAGTCAAAATGCTTTGACTGGTCCAGGCACGACAGAGAACGCTACTCGCCCTGCCGGAACTTCCGAGACCTCTGAAAATGGTGTCGGCGGGATCACTGACGGCATGGAGCAAGCGAAACTAAGAGGAGAATCTCAACCAATTGAACACCAGGGCCAGGATTTGGGTGTAGTTGGAAGAATCCAAGAGAACGCGAAAGCAGTTGCAGTAACAGGAGATGTAGACCACATCCCGCATCCAGAGAAGGAACACCATGGTGCAGTCAGCAATCTCGTCGGCAACAAACATAGCGAGAAGCATGGTGGCAACAAAGAGACGAATGCGCCAGGAGTCATTGGCCCAGATGCCGAAACCAAGCAATTCCTTAGTGAGGGCACGCAGCAGCTCCCACAGTCTCAAATCAAGCATCCTTCGCCTGAGAACAACCTCTTGCCAGAGCACACGACAGACGACCCTCACTACGACGTTGATATCGCAGGAGAAGTTGCACGTGTTCAGACTGCTGTGTCTCCAAAGAATGGCGAGACTCGAATCGAAGCGGTAACGCGCCATCTCAACCATACCAAGAATGCTGGCTTCAAGGGGAATGCTCCTGAATGTGAGCCAGAAGAAGAAATGACGCCGTATATCCCACATCCAGTCCACGAACCATTTCCGATCGCTATGGTATGTCGTGAGCCATACGGAACACCAAATCACAGCTCTGTGTACAATCCGCAGAACGAGGTATGGCTCTCGGCACTACGTAATGCGAAGAAGAACGTGTTCATTCAATCACCAACTTTGAACGCCGAGCCGCTAGTTCCAGCAATAATCGAAGCCTGCGAACGGGGTATTGATGTATACTGCTACATCTGCCTAGGCTACAATGACACCGTAAGGGACCCTTTCTCCAAGCATGTAGGGAAATTACTGACAATCACAGGGCGAACTCCTCCCGAAGCAAGGCGGTACAAATGAGATGATCGCGCACAAGATGTACACCTCTCTGTCACCTCAAGGCAAGCAGAAATTGCACTATTTCTTCTACATCGGCAAAGATCAGACCGTACCTATCGTCGCCAAAAAGAAGAAGCGCGATTGCCATATCAAAGTCATGATTGTCGATGAGCACATCGGTATACAAGGCAACGGCAACCAAGATACGCAGTCGTGGTATCACAGCCAGGAGATCAACGTCATGTTCGATAGTGCGTTAGTATGTAAAGCGTGGATCGACGGCCTAAGGAGGAATCAAAATACCCATTTGTATGGTGAGGTGGGGAAGATGGATGGTGTTTGGAGAGACCAGAATGGGAAGGAGGCAAGTGATGTTATTGGTGTCGATCCTGGGAGATTTGCTTGGGCGAAGGGATTTATGGGTGCCATACGGAGGGTGAGAGGGGCTGGTGATTTTTAGGAAATACTGATTAGGTAGTAAGCAAACGAAAGGTCAAAACACTCGGCTAATTAGCTTTGTCAACAAACGTGACCGCAATTCTGTTCAAGAAGTACGGACTCGTTCACGAGGGCATGTTACATCAAACATGAATGATGCCGTCGGCGAGGTTCATGGCTGCCACCGAATTAGTGCCTGCATCGCCTAGCGATCGAGACAGCACTGGAAGCAATTGTAAACCAGTGACAGAGCAGCATAAAAATATCAGGTTTCGGAATGAATACAGAAAATGACAACAGTTTGGTGGTCTCTTCTCGGAACCTCAGCCATTTCAATGGGTCTGTTGAGTATTGTTCTGGCTTTGAGATGCCGAAATGATTTTGCATTACAGCATAGCGCGGCAATCCTCAATCGTGAGGTAGGAAATGGCGATTACACAGAGCCATGCCATTTGAAGTCACAGCAGTAAGGTGAGTTCCTGGAAAATTCATCATAAGATTCATAAGCAAAGTCATTTGTAATTCACTTTAATGTTGAATCACCCTTCTCTCGTCAGAATTCAAAAGGCTTTCGCGAATTCGCTCCTTCCCATATGGACAGCTAATTGGACTTATATCTATTATATGTAAATTAGACAAGCTTTCCCACTCAAAAGCTAGTCAAAACTCCCACCACTTCAGTTTTTTCCCTCGTCCTTCACCACAACTTACCTCTCTTGTACTCAATCTCAACAAACTGATATTTTCTTTTCTCTCCAAGTACCAAGACAGACGCTACAATCAAACCCTTTCTTCTCATACCACTTATCAACAGCATAATTTCGATACACCTTGACCTTGTGGAGTGAGGGTGTTACTATTGCAGCCTTGCCCTCCTCAGACTTCAACCCATTTCCAAGACATACCTTAGAGCTGCAAGCAAACTCGACTCATCGATATCCTGACAACTAGCCACTGATCTCAGCATTAACGAACCTCAACAATTGCACTTTTACTATCTTCACTCCGAATAGGGACACGATCCACAGTCATACTTTCACCTTTGGAGCATCATGGCGAAACGTGCTCGGCTCAGAAGAGGTTCAGCTTCAGACTCCGACAATCCTAATGACACCAGTTCAGAGTTAGCCTTGAACTCGAATTCAGACGTTGAATCCAGTGACGACTCGGATGATGGAGCTTCTGAGCCTGTGCGACCTCGACAACGGAGAAAAGACCTGCGGTGCGTCTCTTATCTAGTGTACACTGACAGTGCTGACTCATGTTTTCAAGGTGGCTTCACGCAGGTCTATTCAAGAATGCTAAGGAAGAAATCAAGGATATCTGGTACGCGTTCAAAAAGGACAAGTCGGGAAGGTACAAGATAATATATGCTTCGGATGTGAGTAGTATTCGATCGAAAATCCACACTTTATCCCCCCTCTTCCAAAGGTGAAGCAGACCAACAGTCTAACGTTCGTATGATTAGTGGATGGGTACTGCCTTCGAGAACTTGGATGTTGGACGAAGAAAAAGTGATCTCATCACTTGGGATAAGCACCACTCTGACAAATGGTCCCGATTTATCACAGCCAGAGGTACCTGGGTATGTAAGGGGGCCACAGTCGGCCGTGCACTCCAACGGGACTCACTATTACAGACGTGGCTGGATCCTAATAGTCCAAACCTCTTTCGCCGCGGAAAGGAAAGAAATAGGACTCTTGGCCCGCCCCTGAATGCCATTCATTCAACCGTTGATGATTCACCTAGCGGACCTGCACCGAGACCTATGGAGCAAGCTGAAGCAAGTCCTGAAGAATGCTATCCTGATACCACGATACCCTTCTCAACAATCAGAATTGCTGTCGGAGCCTACAAAGACTACAACAAGGACTCGTTGACAGTTATTGCTGACTTTCTTACTGGCCAGTTGGCACGCGACGTGAAGTTCAGACGCCACAGGGCAAGCCGGAACGATCAAGTTGAGTCTGCATTCTACGAGTAAGTGACTGATAAGCAGCTATCCTTTCATTTCTCTCGATGCTGTTTTGCCCTTGAAAGCGCTAAATGCGAACTATCCCCAAGACATAAAGAGTCAATGAAATACTGACGTCTCGCTTATCATAGGTGCGGCTGGCGAGTAAATCGGAGAGCGCTCGAGAGAGCAAACGACTCCATTCTCGGGATGACCGAGAATGTATACCAGTCTAAGGCTTGGAGAAATGCTCCGCCTCTCTGGGTCGACAAATACAAGGGTGATCAGCTGAATACGCTACTGAATCAGATGAGGGAGGACATGGGAGAATTTGGAGAGTCTGATGATGTCGGTTCTGATGACGAGAGTGCCGAACCAGCCATGGAAACATCCCCAAGATCTGATTCTGAAAGCCAACTGGATTCGGAAACTGCACCCAGAAAAGACGGTCATCACTCGCTTACGACTGTGGCAGGACCGAGCAGGAGGAAGGCCAATCCAAAACCTGCCAAAGCAAAGGGCGGCCCCAAGAGTTCCTCCAAGCCAAGCAAGTCAACAATCTCAAATCAGCGCGTTACAAAACGGCTGTGGAAAGATATCGAGAAAAGTGACAGATTTGACTCCGTGAGTAATAACCGTGATCGAGATCATCTGGCGACATACTGATACCCCAAAGACAGACGAAGAGCTCGATTATCCAGAGAATTCGAGGGAGAAAGGCAAAGGCCGGGCGGTCAAGAAGCCCAGGATGCGGAAGCAGATTGCCGAGGTAAGCGTCCTTTCCACGTTTTCAATCCTGCTCGGTACTTCCAAAAAGTGGCATTATCCGGCTCTTGTTGTTTGATGCCAGGCTACTATTCTTTGCATTGGATACTTATGAAGTACAAACAGGCCAGTAGCGATGAGGATGACGACGAAGAACTAGAAGAAAAGCAAGCTGCATTTACAGTTGCACAGCGCTCTCCTAGCCCTGCACCTGGTGGTCAAAACAAATCGGCCGTCACATGTATCGACTCCTCGGACGATGACTCTGAAGTTGAGATTTTGGAGCACTTGAGTACTCCAGTAGGACCCAAAACTGAGCAACCCCCGGTGAGTACCAAACGTGGACCCTTGCCAGTGGGGTGCTAAGGTCTTGTTGCAGTACTACGACGCGCTACTTCCCCCAGACTTCTCAGGGTCTTCACTCTGACAATGTGAGCTCGCTTTTTGTTCGATAACAAAACATTCTACGGCAAGCACCTCCTCAAATACTGACATGCCGTTGGGCGTTCGATAAATCCATGAACATGCTTGGGCAAGCTCTATGTCCTTTCAACAAGGACTCGCGAAGGTCACTTCCGGTCTATTGGCCATGGTTTGCTTGGATTTCGACTTTTGCCATATCTCTGAAATTTGGTGCGCTAGGCATATCTCAACACACTTGCACCTCGCACATGTATTCGAGGAAGTTCTTTTCATTTCATCATTTCCAATACCATCTCATCATCCGATACTTGGAGACAGCCAACTTGCACTTGCATGGTTGTCATATTTTACAGACATCATACCCTGCCGTTCAATTTCCCGGCCATTACTCTAATTTTCCTAGCAAAATAATTCAGAAAGCGGTTGATATTCAACATACATTCCAAAACATGTACATAGCGAAGCATAGAACGAAAGAAGCAGAACATTCTCGATGAAAATGGGCGTGAAATGTGTATTTATCTTCACCGAGGTAGCTGTATCGAGCTGAAAAGAAGTATTGTTGAAATATGTGGTTGACGGACTACTTAGGGAATGGTGCCCTGTCCACGACGCAATCGGAACCTCAACCCATTTCATTATGACACTGAATTGTATTTGTACGTCGCCAGTTGTGCAGGGAGTTCCTCCTTGAGATCCCTATTTTCGGACTCCTGCCGTTGGAAGGCTGCTACCAAGGCTTCGGCTCGTCTAATTTGAGGGGACATTTCAGGTCTTTGTCACCACGTCCTTCTTGACGCTGTAAATCTGATCTTGCTCCTTGACCTCATTTCTCTTCAATCCTCCGGAAGTACTTGCTCGGGCTTCAATCCCATCTCCTCTCCGACTCTCCTCACTACACCTCTCAATGCTGTGCATGCCGGGCTATCTGGCCAAGCATCGAAGAAACTCTCTCCGTAGTCGCAAGCCATGCCAATTCTCGGGTCCAAAGGCACCGCACCAAGAAATGGTATATTCATCTCCTTTGCCAAAGCTCTAGCCCCACCAGTCGTAGCCTGAAAGATCTCGCTCTGATGCGTACACTTCGGACATACGAAGCCTGACATATTCTCCACCAGGCCCAGAACCTTGATACCAGCCTTCCTACAGAAGTCGATCTCCTTCCGCACATCGAGCAAAGCAACTTCTTGTGGCGTCGTGACCATGACAGCTCCGTCAACCCCACTCTCCTTCAAGAAAGAATTGACGCTCAAATGCTCGTCACTCGTCCCAGGCGGCGTATCGACAAGCAAGAAATCCATATCGCCCCACTCTACATCCTTCAAAAACTGCTTTATCAACCCATTCTTTTTCGGTCCTCTCCAAATAACAGCATCATCTCTATTCGGCAACATGAATTGCACGCTCATAACTCCTAGATTCTCCAGCACCCAGACAGGACTCCACCCTCCTCCACTGACATGTATGGTTTCGTCTTCCACACCCATCATCTTCGGTATACTGGGCCCGCAAATATCCGTATCCATAATTCCCACGGTATTATCCGGATTCGTCGCGAACGCATGTGCAAGTAAACTCGTGAATGTACTCTTCCCTACCCCTCCTTTCCCAGACAAGATCAGGACCTTATGTTTGATACCCGATAGCCGCGCAGTGATAACTGGGATATCAGGATCTGGTCCTTTTGGCGCAGAAGCGCATATTGCTTGGTTCGGACAGCCGGCGCATGAGTCTGCTTTTCCTGCTGCTTCTGATTCGGGGCCAGGGCAGTGTTCTGGTTCGGGGGCGACGAGTTTTGGTGCTGCTTTGAGAGGGTTGGAAAGGACGTCTTGCACGTTTTCGGGAGCTTCGAGGGAGGGCGCCATCGTATTGTCGTGGGTCTTGGATAATTGGTGACGAGGAAGTTGTGTGAGGAAACCCTGGGCCGGAGATGTTTACCAAGCATTTGGAGTGGCGTCAACTTTTGGAGGGGCAGTCATGTGATTGCCCGAAAGCGGAGGCGGTGGAATCGAAGAGTGGGTTTGCTTGCAAATGTCTTGGATATTATTTGCGCTGCTTGATCGAGGTACAAATCGAGAAACTCGCATGAATCTGCGAAGAGTGTTGAGATCTTTAATCGCTATCAGGCATGGTTTCGTTTTTACCTGTACTTACAAACTCTAGTGCTTCAGCCAGCAACACCTTTTCCGCAAGCGAGATCAAAACACAACAATCGTTTATTTTTTAGCATCTCTCTCCTTACATAAGTCCGTGTAGAAATCCAACCCAGCTTCTCTTCTAAGTGTCCCATACATACTACTACTATCCAGGGGTCTTCCTCCAAGCTCCTCCCCATACTTACTAGCAGCCTCCATATTCTTCAAAGCAACCTCACTAACCTCCAACCTCGTCCCAGCAGTCTTTGCACAGTTCAAAGCATGTCTCGCATCCTTCATTGCCAAGGCGACATCAAATCCAGCCTTTCCATTCGGTTCCGGTGCGTAAGCTCCGGTTGTCAAACGCTTCGAGTACGATTCCAAGACTGGACCGAACATATCGCCAATCATGGTTTCGAGGATTGCGGAACCGAGACCAGTCTTCTCGGCGAAGACGTGTGCTTCGGAGATCACTTCCATGAAGGATACAACGCAGATATTACCGGCGATCTTGAGAAGGGAGGACTGTGATACGACTGTGCCCATCGAAATGACTGAGCGGCCCATTACGTCCTTAAGGTAAGGGGCTATCTTCGTCGTCGCTGTTTCGGGGCCAGCGATGACGAAGATTAGCTTTCCAGCTTCAGCCATTGGAGAAGCTCCAAATACAGGTGCTATAGGACTGTTAGTGGCAATGTCATTGAAGAATCGGGAGACTTACCTGCGACAAATTCGCCGCCAGCGGCTGATATCTGCTCAGCAATCTTGACAGAGGTATCTGGGTGGACAGTCGAGCAATCAACATAGATCTTGCCCTTTATATCACCCGAGGCGATAATCTCGTTGGCCGTTTCTTGAAGTACAGCATCATTGCTGACCTACTTTTGTAAGTCACGCTGCTTGTTTTGGAGTCGGAGAACATACACATGAGAAAATAATCTCAGATTTGCTCGCTACTTCTTTCACAGTCTCAAAAGGAACAGCTCCCAGCGCTTTCAATGACTCTCCGCGGGAGAGAGTTCTGTTTGTGTATAATAAGGCTGGTGCAGATGTTGAAGCCAAGTACTTTTGCAGGTTCTTGGACATGCCAATGCCCATCGAGCCAAGGCCGATCCATCCAACTTGTGTTCCTGACATCTTTCAATCGAGAAAAAAATGAATCAATGGTGAGATAGTGTATACAAAACAGATTCCGAAATTTATATTGCGCTCAACTAAGAGCCAAGTATTTATCGGCATGCTTCCTGCGATGCCGGTACTCCAAGAACAAGCTCCACAAAATAAGCATGTTAGAGAGGGCGCATCGGCGGGAACTGAGCACCACTTTGAGCTGCATTTTCCATGTTAGCAAAGGACACTCCCAGCCCTATCAATGTGGTGTGGATACTTGACGGCTCGGTATGCCAAAGATGGGATTGCCAGTTTCAGAGCCGCCATCTGGGTGGATCCCACCACTCTCGCCAAACTGAGAGATCGGGAACAAAGTTCGGTTGACAGGGCACGCATTTGAGACAGATATACATTTTTGGCTCTATTCGATTGTTCTGACAGCGTCATCTAAGCCCTTCGCAAAGTGTTCCACATTACTGTCATTTAGACCTGCAATCGAGATTCTGGATGTGGTGGCCATATGAACATGATACTTATCTAGGGTTTTGTTAGAAGAGTCTCTTGCGCGAGAAGTGGGCCTACCTCGAAGATAAACAATCTGAGCGGGACTAATCCCAGTATAGCCAAACATTCCTGACTGCTTCACGATATGCGACCAATCTCCTGGTGTTTCCAGACGTACAAGTTCATCATAAAGCTTCTGTCGCATTGACTTGATGCGACTCGACATGGTTACCAGATCCTGTGCCCATTGCTTTGCAATTTCTGGGGTACCGAGGACAGTGGCGGCAATGTTTGCACCATAAAATGGAGGTGCAGATACGGTTGCTCTTTGAACATTCTCAAGTATTGATTCCATTGTTGGTGTCAAATCGGGAGAATACGTTACAAATGTCACGAGGCCGATACGTTCTCCTGGCTCTCTGTCAGCGTCTGAATGTCGTCTTCAAACACAACGCACCATAAAGTCCCATGCTCTTCGCGAAGGACAGGCAGATTGAAGCCTCAAGACCCAATTCATCAACGAAATAGCGAATCGCCCATGCGTCGTCATGGTAAGACCCGGAATTAAACCCAAGGTATGCGGAATCGAAGATTGGAAACAATCTTTTCTCTTGCACGACTGCCGCAATCTCTTTCCATTGTTCTTTCGAGGGGTCACATCCCGTTGGGTTGTGAGCGCAAGTGTGAAGGACAACGGCTGCCCCAGAAGGAGCAGATCTCAAAGCCTGGATGTAACCTTCGAAGTCGAATGTACCAGCTTTATAGTATGGGAGCTTGGAGACATTGAAGCCCATCGAGCTGAACAACAATTCATGGTTAGACCATGTTGGCTCAGTAATGATAACTTCCGTGATCCCAGACTCCGCTTTCTTCAAGGCCATTCCGGCGAGGAGCAGGGCACCCGTTCCTGACAACGACTGACAGGATGCAATCTATAAGGTGTGAGCTGGATTTCCCTGCTCTTCCGAGATTTAGCTTACTCTATTGTCATCGAAAGCCTTCATTCCCTGAAATGCAAGCTTAACCGCCCTGTCACGAAAGAGCTTCAAACCCAGAATTGGAGAGTACTCGTGACCTGCATCGGCGATAGCTTCCTTCGCCATTCGAACTGATGGAAGGATCCATGGATTCCCGTTCTCATCTCGATAAGTTCCTGCTCCAACATTGACTTTTCGAGGGTCGCTATCTGCAAGGTAGTTCTTGGTGACCTGAAAGATTGCGTCTGGGGCAATGTATGTGGCAGAGCCGAATACCGATGGAGGGGATTGAGTTGAAGCCATAGTGGATCAATGGCAAGAAGCAATGGTTACAATTGCAATTCTCAGGGCCGCGAAAGGACCTGGCAGTTTGAAGAGATTCAAAGGCGTAAGTCACCTGAAGGTCTCACTCCTGTGCCCCATTCTTGGCTCTTGAAGCTCATGCGGACTTCGAACTCCGGGTCGGCAGGCCGACTTGGATTTTGGATGTGGGAAACACGAGTATGAAGATGAGTTTGGCAGCAAAGGTATCTGAAGGAGCTCCATGAGTGACTTCAAGCTAGAGCGAAGCTGCGTCTTGTGATGGTAGCAGTTTACTTCCTGCATTTTGCCGTTCTACGAAGATCTGGTTTTCGATCTCGTCGCTCTTGATATGACAAGCTTCGCTCATGCAGGAGCGGCTGAGCTTGTATTTGAAGTTTTGAAGAGACAAACTCCCTGTTCTCTTGAATTTCGAGGGACATTAAGTAATCGTCGTTGCATCGATCTTGAAGGACCACGAAAACGAGGAAGCGGCATTAACTTGGCTGATGACACACAGAGCCTTGGAGACGCCGTACAGATCTGTATTGACGACGAAAAAAAGATGGGACGCAGAATGCCTTGCCTTACCTTGCCGTTTAGCAATAGAATTGGGATGAACTGAAGATGCTGAAGTGTTCGTGTTTGGAGCTGCTGAACTTGTGCCAGCCAGATCCTTGGCAGCCATCCCGTCGCGACTTTCTTCAACGTCGCGTCTTCCCCATCCATTCTTCTCCACGGCTTTCCAACCGTACAACATGAGCGCGACGTCGAGTTCAATACGATTGGAACACATTTCTCTCGCTGCGAGCCCACATTAATCACAACATCAATTGATTCAACGGGAGCGCGAGCACGTCGCGCGGAGCTCGCAACGGACTCGTCTTCCACTCTTCCCAACTTATCCTATATTGTCCGACACAAGTTGATGGCAGGGTCTGCAGCTGCGATCTCAACGACTTGAAGTCCGGATCTGAAGCTACATGCCAGATTGAAGGAATATTGCAAAATAGGAGGCTGAGGAAGCACAAGAGCTGCAGCTGGATTCAAGGGCCAAGTGGCCGTTGCGGGCTGGAAGTGCTGCTCAGATATGCTACCAATTCGGAGGGAGTGTTCGATCGTTTGGGAGAATCTCGCGAGTGCGAGCAACGCATAGGGCCTATTTTCGTTGAATACTTAGTACATGTAGAGTATTGGCTTGACATCCAGTTGTTTCTGTTTGGCTTCATTCTTGGCATGAATCTTCTATGCATTGCCTTTTCCATCCAATGTCTGCAAATCGTTTCAAGTCTTGGACACCAGCCATTCTTCAGCTTTAGTCTTTAACTATTGAAACTCCTATGCCATGTACACTTTGCTGCATCTCGGCCGGCTACCCTTGGTAGGTCGAAGGCTCCAGTAACAGAGCATGTTCAATGCCATGATGTCCAGAGACCTCCCCCAGTGAGCTTTTACATATCGTGAGGCCTCAGTATATGAGCTGTGCTGTTTGATGGGTCCACATGCACCATTGTTGCGCGGGCAGTGTTTCCCTCCACTTTTGCCACCCTTCGGCCAGCCGAGTGTCATCTCGCCTTATCGGCCGGCCGAGGACTTGATTGGGGGAACTGAATCAGAGTACATCCAATGCTGGTGACATGACCTCTCGCAGCTTCACTTCAACTGTACGAAATTCAACAAACATTTGAACAACAACTCAGACTTCTGCTCACTGTACACTTCCGTAATCATGCCAAGCTTGATTGAACAGAGCGGGCTCCGAATTTCAATCGGTGAGTTATCTACCATTCTCAAAAACATAAGACTGACCATGCACTAGATCGCGGCGGCACGTTTACCGATTGCGTTGCCAGAGTGCCGGGAAAGGAAGACATAGTCATCAAGATTCTTTCCGTTGATCCTAGAAATTATGCAGACGCACCATCAGAAGCAATTCGACAGGTATTAGAGCAACATCATGGAAAGTCAATCCCCAGAGGTTCTAAATTGGACCTCAATAGTATCGAATGGATCCGTATGGGAACGACTGTGGCGACCAATGCACTTTTAGAGAGAAAAGGAGAGAGAACAGCTCTGCTTATAACAGAAGGTTTCAAGGTACGGAAAACGACCTCTGTTTACTTTTTCCCTTCTCTGTGGTGAATTGTCAAGGAAATTTATCAGATCAACCAGAAAGATCATTTGCATACTCAAGCATCCAATGAGCGTCATGTCAGGATGCCTGTAGTCAACAAGATCCAACGTCTCGGCATACTTCGCTCACATGATAGATAGGACTTGCTTCATATCGGGAACCAATCACGGCCCCACATGTTTGATATGGCAATCAGAAAACCAGAAGTACTGTATTCGAAAGCCGTCGAAGTCTCAGAACGTGTCGTGCTAGAGCAATGTACAGAATCAGGCAGGTTGAAGCAAGCTCTCACATCTCCAATGCCATTGAGTACATCAATTGGAATCACTGGAGAGGTTGTACACATTTTGAAGCAATTGGGTAACCGAAGCCTCTTTGGACGCAATGTCAATTGGCTGACATTCCCTAGATGTCCAACAAGTCCGGCGAGATGTCCAAGACCTTTTTAGGGAAGGCTACAAGTCTTTAGCAGTCTGTCTTATGCACTCATACACATTCACAGACCACGAAATGCAGATACTCGATATCGCTAGAGAAATTGGATTCGAGCATGTCTCTCTTTCGAGCGAGGTATCTCAAAGAACTAAAATTGTGCCAAGAGGAAACTCTGCAACAGTTGATGCTTACTTGACACCAGCGATTCAACGCTATCTTGATACATTTACGAGCAACTTTGAAGACCTCGAGGGGAGCCAAACAAAGATTGAATTCATGCAGTCGGATGGTGGACTGGTTCCGCATAAGAAGCTCTCTGGACTGAAGTCCATTCTCTCTGGGCCCGCCGGAGGAGTAGTTGGATATGCCGAAACCTCATACGACCCCAACAACCCCATTCCAGTCATTGGGTTTGACATGGGAGGGACAAGTACAGATGTGAGTCGTTACGCTGGAACATTGGATCACATTTTCGAGTCGACCACGGCTGGCGTGGTGGTCCAGTCCCCGCAGCTGGACATCAACACAATCGCTGCTGGTGGAGGCTCAATCCTGACATGGAAAAATGGTCTGCTTACTGTTGGTCCCGAGAGTGCCTCGTCACATCCTGGTCCTGCTTGCTACCGGAAGGGTGGTCCTCTTACTGTAACGGATGCAAATCTTTTCCTGGGTAGGCTTGTACCCAGATCTTTTCCGTCTATCTTTGGCCCACATGAGAACGAGCCACTTGATTTGGAGGCCAGTACCAAGCAGTTCCACGAAATTACCCAAACAGTTAACAGGGAGACTGGTAAATCACTGTCGGCGGAAGAGATCGCGGAAGGGTAAGCAAACTCCTCATTATCTGTCACCTGGGGTCGCTAATCCTGGCAGATTTCTCAAGGTTGCCAATGCCTCAATGTGTGGTCCCATTCGAACTCTCACAGAAGGCAGAGGTCATGATACTAGCAAGCACAACTTATCATGCTTCGGTGGAGCCGGTGGCCAACACGCTTGCTCCATTGCAGAGAATCTCGGCATCAAGCGAGTCCTTGTTCATAAATACAGTTCTATCCTATCTGCATACGGTATCGGCCTGGCAGACGTTGTCCACGAGGAGCAACTACCATGCGCCAAAACTCTGAACACATCCACCTGTTCGCACTTCACGGAATATCTCGATCTCTTGGAAAATAAGGCGCGCCAAAGCCTGTTGGACAGTGGCTTCCGCGGTGTCACTGACTGCCAGCGCTTCCTCAGCATGCGATACGACGGTTCCGACACTTCCATCATGACTCCGGCAGAAACAGAACACGATATTCACAAGTCCTTCACAGATAGCCATCATCGAGAGTTCGGCTTCACCCCAAAAGATCGCACAATTATTGTTGATGAGCTGCGTATAAGAGCTGTCGGAAAGAGCTCAGTCACAGTGGAAAGTTCTGCTTTTGATGAATTACGTTCGTTCAAGACTTTCACGGTCCCTCCCACACCGGCTCTTCTCCAACCAGTTTACTTCGATCAGCTTGGCTGGACCAATACTCCCATTTTCTCTCTACAAACACTGGAAGCTGGCACCAAGATTACAGGCCCAGCTCTGATCATCGACAAAACCCAAACAATCCTTATCAATCCCGAATCCATAGCAACTATCTTGAGCAGCATGGTTGTGATCGACGTCGTTGCACAATCTCAAGCAGCAGTCAGCTCAACAGTTCTCGACCCGATCCAGCTTTCTGTGTTCCGACATCGGTTCATGGGCGTGGCCGAACAGATGGGTAGAGCGCTTCAGAAAACAAGCGTCAGTGCCAACATCAAGGAGAGACTGGATTTCAGTTGCGCGATATTCACACCAGAAGGAGATCTTGTGGCGAACGCGCCTCATGTTCCTGCCATGATTGGAAGCATGGCGTTTGCTGTGCGTGGTCAAATTGAGCTTTGGAAGGGGAAGCTCCAGGATGGGGATGTTTTACTGTCCAACTCGCCAGGTACGTTGCGTGTCATTTGAAGCCCTTGAGTTTTGGTTGACCTGTGCAGAGCGTGGAGGTGTGCATCTGCCTGATTTCACAGTCATCACACCCGTTTTCGACGATCAAGGGACAGACATCATCTTCTGGGCAGCAAGTCGCGGGCATCACGCGGACGTTGGTGGAATCCTTCCAGGATCTATGCCTCCTACTTCTAGAGAAATCTGGGAAGAAGGTGCTCTGGTCGAGTCGTTCCTGCTTGTACGTGATGGTGTTTTTGCTGAAAAAGAATTGACGAAACTCATCTATGAAGACCCTGCACGATTTCCAGGATGCAGTGGAACTCGATGTCTGGGTGACAATATTTCGGATCTGAAAGCACAGGCTGCTGCAAATTATACGGGAATTCGACTGATCCACCAACTCATTTCTGAGTATACAATGGATGTCGTTCAGTACTACATGAAAGCCATCCAAGATTCTGCTGAGTTAGCAGTACGAAATCTCCTCAAAGACATCGCCAAGACTACCGGCAATGTTCTGCAAGCCGTGGACTTTATGGATGACGGAACGCCCATCTGTCTCAAGGTTACCATCGACTCGGTCTCAGGGTCTGCCATCTTTGACTTCACTGGCACTGGGCCTGAAGTGTACGGAAATTGGAATGCGCCGATTGCAATCTGCAACTCAGCTGTTATTTATTCCCTGCGTTGTCTTGTCAAGTCTGACATTCCCCTTAACCAAGGCTGCATCAATCCTATTAAGATCATCGTCACTGAAGGGTCTCTACTGAACCCCAGCCCCGAAGCTGCTGTCTGCGCCGGCAATGTTCTGACGTCCCAGCGGCTCGTGGACGTTATCTTCAAGGCCTTCGGAGCCATGGCTGCCAGCCAAGGTTGCATGAATAACTTTACATTCGGCATCAATGGCGACGAAGGCTTTGGATACTACGAGACCATTTGTGGGGGCTCTGGTGCCGGAAATGGCTGGCATGGAACATCTGGTGTGCACACCAATATGACAAACACTCGTATTACAGACCCAGAATCGCTCGAACGTCGATATCCTGTTGTTCTCCGTAAGTTCTCACTCAGGCCAGGCAGTGGAGGAGACGGGCAGTTCCAAGGCGGTGATGGTGTCGTGCGTGACGTGGAGTTTCGTATTCCCATGACAGCTTCTATCTTGTCGGAAAGAAGAAGTTTTGCTCCGTATGGTATGAATGGGGGAGAAGATGCTGCTAGAGGTCTCAATCAGTGGATTAGAAACAACGGGAGGACGATCAACTTGGGTGGCAAGAACTCAGTTGCTGTCGCTGCCGGAGAGAGAGTCGTGATTAATACGCCTGGCGGAGGAGGATATGGACCAACGAGTGAATGCAAGGACAAAGCCTGGGATGAATTGAACGTGAGGGGATCGACATTTACTCCGATTGCGAACGGGACCATTGAAACGATCAGGAGTTTAGGAGAGTCAGCTTGATCACTCAATATCAGTCAATCAACCATCACAGCACTTGAGTAGCACACTGAGACGTTTGGCAACTTTTCAAGCAGTATTTCTTTTCTGTCTAGGCAGCTGGTGGCGCCAGTGCTAAGATACGCTTCAAAATTTCATCATCACTAGGTGTCTCCGCTCCCTTGATAGTTTCGTACGCCGGAGCGAGCACGGTCTTCTCGATTTCTGTGTACTTGCCAGCGTCGACATACACAACGTCTCCTTGTCGAGACCCATCTACCATCAGAAATGCCGCAGCGCGTCCAACAGCCAGACCTGTCTGAGCTTGGTGCTTGGCACCACTCATCAGAGCAGGGATATCTGGAAGCAGATTGGTGGTCGTCCATGAAGGCATCAAAGTGTTGATGCGGATAGGAAGACCTGCAACCTCCATAAGACGAGCATAACCTCTTCCAAATCCAAGTACACCGTGCTTAGCAGTGGCTATGAAATGTCAGCGTCTGGCTCTGAGATGATTGAGCTTCACTTACAATAATCAGGAGCCCGGAGAGGCTGCAAGCCAGTGCTGGATCCCATGAGCACAACACTTCCACCTTCAGGCTGCGCCTTCATGTAATGAACAGCCAGGGAAGCGGTGTTGACCACACCCTTCAGCATGATGTCCAACACTTGGGTGTCTGGTTCGATCAAATCTCCATTGGCATCTGTCTCAATAGCCAAGTAGTTGGCACGAGGTCCAATGCCAGCATTGGCAAATACACAGTCGATACGACCGAAGTGCTCCTTGGCTGCCTTGAACAGAGCACTGAGTTCTTTGAAGATGGCGACATTGGTCTTGACGAATAGGAAGCCAGAGGATGGTGTGTCCGTTGGCTCGGCGATATCAGCACTGGCGACTGAAGCTCCCAATGAAAGCAAGAGGTTGACAGTTGCGAGACCGATACCCGACGAACCACCTGAAAATGACCCATCGAGTCAATTGCTGATCATGTAGCCGTGGACCCTAGCGATGGGTTGTTCGTACCTGTAACAATCACGACTTTTCCCTTAAGGCTCACCAAGTCCTCGTCTTTGATCAAGAATTCAGCCATCTTGCAGAAAATTTGTGGATAGTCTTTCACTTTGACGTAGTATTGCCGAGATCTAGGGTTCAGAAGTTTGGGACAACAAGAAGATAAACCTGACAAACAGATGAGATTCCGAAAGCCAGGAAACTTTGGCTAGGGCGGTTCGCAGTTGCACAACTCGACCGGTAACACCTTCCAAGAGCGGTGTAGCTCATCCATGACACGTAAAAGTGGTCGTCTGCGGGCCTTTTGTGGCCCTGTCAAGGATGCCGGTAGTCGCTCCGGCCCGTCGCTAAAGTCAGGGGTTTCACATAGGAAAAAGTCTCGAACCAAACTTCATACTGATGCAAAGGTGGACATTGGGCATGAAGACGTTCTATGTTATTCTGGCTCAAGTAAATACTGCTATCGGACCTCATAGAAGTACATCTACGAATTCATGACATGTTTCGACTCGGGCATTGTCACCAATCATCAAGCTTTTCCATGTCCCCGGTAAACAATAAAGTTCCGACAAAGTCTCCAGGAGGCGTAGACTCCCTGCCTCCCCACACTCAGGGACCAATCCAGACTCGCTTACACAAAAAGGCAAAAGAAAAACAGGAATATCTCGACCCACCATGCACAACACACCCACTCTTCGTGTTTTGGAATCCACTCAACTTCAACGGCTGTCGAAATCCTAGTTGCCGCAGCACGCTCGAGCACGAAAGTAATGCTGTGGAGTCTAGTGTGGAAGGAGCAACAGTCAAATCTTCCTTTTTGAGAAGATTCTTCAGGTGGCTAGTCCTGCAAATGATACGCAATCAGAAGATTCGAAACTCCCGCGGCGTACCGAGTCTACCGGCGCTCTAACCCTTGCCACCCGATGGACTTGGGGAAAAGATCTTCAACGTACGATATTGGCATTCATGTGGACGATTTGTATCTTCGTGAAGACCGTCGAATAAAGGAGAGGAGTTTCCTTTTCTGCACTTGAAGAATATTTTCTCACGGACTTCTGCCACATTCCAACCATGGTGACGGTAGATCCAAAAGGCGACGGCATTGCTCTCCTCTATACATCGATCGTTTTTCTTGTTTTGTCATGGGTGACATTCGTTGCCAGAGTAGGTGTGCGAGTATGGAGGAAAGCATTGGGAATGGATGATTATGCTATGGCCATTGGTCTTGTACGACAACCACTTTCTCCGACAGAAGAGCAGTGACTGATGTTCCCCCCAGATTCTCTTCACTATTACGGCTTGTCTCTGCATTGTCTGTAGCTTCTATGGATCCGGACAACTGGCTGATGTCCTACCGGCGAGCACGAAGATGAGAGGAATCAAGGTATGTTCTTGATCCAGTCCCCGAAGCCAGCAAGCTAACAGTCAAAAGCTGTTCTTCATTGCCGAATTCTTCTACGCATCTGCAGCAGTTGCTATCAAGTGCAGTATTGCAATCACACTACTTCGTATTGCCGGTTCCCGTCAGACCTTTCTCTGGGTCATTTGGGGTATCATGGCTCTCTCTTTCCTCTCCTCTGTTGTATTCATCATCGGAGTTGCAAACATCTGTCACCCGATCACAACATTATGGGGAGAGACTACAACTGGATCTTGCGACCTGAAGCTCAACAGCGACGTCAGCTTCTTCTTCTCTGCCATCGAGATATTGACAGATTGGACTCTGGCTATCCTGCCAGCTGTACTGCTGTGGAATATCCAGATGAAGGGTAGAGTCAAGGCATCAGTGGCTATGATTCTGGGCATGGGAGCTTTGTAAGTATTCAGTCCCAGAATCTACACGACCTGTACAAGAAACTAACCTCTCCTAGTGCAAGCTGCGCAACGATCGTCCGACTCCGATATCTCAGTCTCTACAGCAATCCTGCAGAGTTCATGTTCAGCACCGGCAAGATCGGACTCTGGTCCGTGATCGAAGAAGGCATCGGAATCTTCGCAGGATCCCTCCCAGCTCTTCGTCCTCTTCTGTCTCTTCCCATCTTCCGCAACGGCAGCACCGACGACAGTCACAATGCCGCTTCAGCTGGGAATGCATACAACAAGCCACGGACGGGCAGATTCCATGGGTCTGCGGACGTCAAGCTGGATACCTTCCACCAATTACCAGACGATAGAGATGGGGACGCCGATAGCCAGAAACATATCATGAAGGAGACACAGTTTACGATGACGAATGAGCAGTCGGGATCTCCTGCGGATTGGGAACGGAGTCAAGTCTTGGGGTGGAAGAAGAACCAGTTCACGTCTTAGGCATGAATGAACTTCTGGAAGCAACAGCCATTCGTTACGGGCCATGCTGTCGAGACATATATGCTGGCGTCAGACAAATGAGCGGCGTGTCTCAGTTGGTGGCGTTCATACCCGTTAGGGCAGTGCAATTGGACCTTATGGCGATGCTGCACAACTGATATTGAGAAATTGAGAACGGCGTACATATATGGGGGAGGGAACGGGACATGTACACATGGGAGGCATCTGTTGGGCATATAGATAGCTAACAGTACTGTGCTGTACTAGAAGAATGAACAAATAACGAAGTCATGTTACAGCCCAATCGATCTCGTCCTCGAAAGAATCTATAGCATAGCTTATTTACCGTTGTCACATGCGTCAAGTCTTGAATAGAAGGTTGGTCTGGATCATGTGTTAACAGGACGGAGAAAGATCGTCGGTTTGCTCTGTCCTGCCAAGCGAGCAAGGGGCCGCTGACATATGGAGACACAACTTCGCATGTGTGGGCTAGTGCGCTTTCCAACGCCTGCGAAACTTAGATGTATGGATGGGTGGCAAAACCATCGTGGTCTATACAGTTAATTGGGAATCATAATTCACATAGAGCAGGACGATCATTGAAATGAAGTGACAGTGGTAAGCGAGTGTCATTGATTTTCTAAAGTTCCGATGAAGTCCCAAGTAATGATCGTCTGACCCAGAGCAATACACAAATCCAAATTGGACGCCAAATTATCGTAATGTAATGCTAAACCCAGTCTAAACCCGCAACGCTATGCAATGCAATCCCAAATCCAAACGAATTTGCAAGACGCCACACCCATACCCATTGTCTATCGTCCACTGTCCATCCACAAGCCATCACTTAAGCCTTCAAGTCACAGACAGCGGTGTTTGTGTTGCAGCCCTTGAAGCCGTTGGCACAGACATACCAGTTACCGTGGCCAGTTGGGCAGCTGCCCCAGTAGACACGAGGAGCAGTCTGGTAGAGAGCTGGTGTGGATGTGCAGCCCTTGAATCCGGAGGTAGACTCATAGTCGTAGTAGGATGTTCCAGCTGGGCAGTACTTGCTGTTGCCAGTCACTGGGGTGACCGTCTCGGGGTCTGTCTTCTTGGGGTCGCAGACAGTGATATCGGCACTACATCCCTTGAATCCAGTAGCGCAGACATAGTATTGCTCGCCATAAGGACAAGTATCGGGCACTGGCTTAGGATCGCACTCGGTGGTGCAAGGTTTAGGCTTGGGATCGCAGACAGTAGTATCAGCACTGCACCCCTTGAAGCCAGTAGCGCAGACATAGTAGTTCTGGCCGAATGGGCAGGATCCTTCAGGGTCCTTGGGCTCAGGATCGCAGACGGTGGTATCTGCGCTGCATCCCTCGAACCCAGTAGCGCATACATAGTATTGCTGACCATATGGGCAAGTTTCTGTCTCCACCGGTGGCAGGACGGATGGGATCCATCCAGAGGACTTATCGCAAACTGTGGTATCGGTGGTGCAACCCTTGAATCCGTTCGCGCAGACATACCAGTTTCCAAGGGCAGTTGGACAACTGCTCCAGTACTTGCGTGGTCCGTATTGATAGTCAGCGGGGGTGGCGGTACATCCCTTAAAGCCGCTGGTGGACTCGTAGTCGACGTAGGAAGTACCTGTCGGGCAGGATGGTGGGGATGCGCGTGCGTTGACGGGAGCAGCGATGGAGACCGAGATTATGGAAGTGCTAGCGGCGAGCACGGAAAGAATGGCGGCGTTGTAAAGCATCTTGAAAGATATTTTGATTGCTGGGTTTGAAGAAAGATTGCGTGAGTGTTTGGTGTTTGGCTGGGATAGTTGTTTCGAAGTGAAGTTGCTGAAGATAAAATAGATGAAATGAGATAGGAAAGGACAAAAGAAATGACCTAGGAAAGAAACTGAAGTGTAGAAATATCTGATGTGGAACGATGAGAGAAGCTGTGAAGGGAATTTCTTCTTCTTATATAGATAATTGACAGCATAGCGGTGGCCCTAAGGTATTCGGAGTTGCACTTCAGCCCTACGACGCCTCGAGATCAAAAGTCTGCTCATCACTGGACAACTATTGTTGGTGTGGCTCGGAATGCTTGTCCGGATTTTGGCGAGCTTAGCAACAAAAGCGAAAAGGCAATTGAGTTTAGTGGAGGCTGATGAAGGTGCTGACAGCTGGTTGCTTACAATGGCATTGGCTCAGGTTTCAGGCGTATTGGTGAGCTTTGGTAAGACAAGAGTGGTTGGAATACGTGGGGTACCTCGAACGCCGAAGCCATGCATCTCTAGCTAGTTGCCATCATGTCATCGGGCAGTGTGAGGTGTAAGGTGGGCAGTAGCAGCGGTGAAAGCCCTATCCGGATGCTTTGCAAGGCTGAGCTGCAAGAGGCGTCCAGTGAGACCATTCTGCCAAGGCTTCAATTCCAGCCTCGGCAACAAGATGTAAGCTGTGCTGCCAGCCACGAGTGGGCACGGATGCAACACAACGAACCATCGAATAATAAGCAACAGTACCAAGGAATTAAGAATGAATTTGTATAATGCCAAGTTGGCACTCTCACCCAGAATAATTCAATGCTCCGAAAGTCTCCAGCACAGTGGGAAAGGCAGATTTGACAACCTGCTGATATCGCGGAGATGCCACCATCTTGGCTTGTATACCTTTTTGTGAGCGATCAATCTATCGAGTAAAGTATCCGAGAGATAGACCGGGGATTTTTGCGTTTCGCAGACTAATGCTCATTTCCTTTGCAATGAGTTTTGAGGAGCTAGGATGGCAAATACCGACGGCCTAAAGAAGAGGCAAGCCATCATCCGTCCATGATCAAATGAGCCCTGGATCTCATAATGCTGGGAGTCTGACAATGGCAATCAACTTCAACGAGAGAAAAGTAAGCCGCTGAGAGCAATTATCGGCGAGCTGTAATAGGCGACAAGTCGGACGTCTCCTTTCAAATTCTTGGATATAGCTCATTATCACCAGGTATATTGCATTCTTAGTAGCAACGGCCGAACAATGAACCACTTGGAAGAAAAGCTATCGTCCGAGGCCTCACTTTTGTTCAGCTCGTGTGCTGGCACTTTACGGCAACAGCGAACAGGATGCTTACATCAGATAAGACGCTCCGAAAAATTGCAGTGTATATGCAAGCGACGGAAGCGGGCGACTGACAGAACACTAAAGACGAGTCATGAAGTGAAGGTAGTGCTCAAGAAACTTCTTGGCTCATGTGTGAATAGATTCTATTGATGCTACAGCGATTTTAGATCAGCCATTGCTATGGCTATGCCCCGCGCACTGGCGAGTTCTTCGACCAACACCATAATGTGAAACTCCCATCACCGGCAGATGCAGCCATCTGCGATAAAGCACCCCAACGCCATTGGATATAATACAGGGGTGTCTCGAATAAAGCAAAGCGCCAATGTAAAGATTCCGTCCCGTCCCATCCCTCCTCAGTTACCACGCGTCTCCTTCGTCGTCACTTCTCTCAACGCTTCGCTTCTTGCCCGATACTTTGGGTCTGCCACGTCCTCTAGTCACTGACGAGGACCGTGCTCTCTTCTTGCGGTTTCCGGGAGTACTGACGGAACCTTTTCGCTTTCTGCCTCTTCCACTGCCTGGAGGTCCTGGGGTTCCCGAAGCACCTTCGTCCTCACTTGGTGTGCTAGCTCTAGCCTGATCGGCCTCTTCATCATCCTCAGCAGCAACCTTGAACTCTTGATCGACATTCAACAACTCGACAAACGCGCGACATTGGTTCATCATGCTCTCTTCGGATTCAAGAGCAGACATTGTGGACTCAGAAAGATCCCAAAACTTATCGCCATTGATACCTTGTGCTCTGACTGGCGCCCGACTCAAGTCCTTGGACGCTGCTTTGTTCTTTCCATCACGCAGATTTGTCTTCAGACCATATTGGCGTCGAAGATAGCTGCGAGCTTCCCAAAGACTTGAGAGCATCATCGACGAGGCTGTCAATTGTTGCAGTCGCAACTGATCCACAATAGGCTGTACAGGTTGGGACTGTCCATTCTCATCCATTTGCGAAGGCTGATCAAGGCTGACATGGAAGATCTCCGTCTCAATTGAGTGCGCGATACCTGTACCCAGGGCAGCGACGACCTTTTCCATGGCGGTTATGGCGGAGAGAAGTTCATCGACGGTCTGGTACTCGAAGAAAGCAAGGTTCTCGATGATGAACTGGGAAAATTCGAGATGGTGAGGCAACTCGCTCACAATATCCATTTTTGATGGATCGAACTCGATACGGGCGCATAGATTTTCGTAAAATCTCTTTCGGTTCTTGATCTTGCTGATCTTAAGAACATCCATCATCAAGGCAAGTTTTGACGTGTATGGATTGAGAGTGGCACCATGGGTATTCTGGACGACGTCGCGCTGGTAGACGTATGCGAGGTGAACAGCTCGCATATATTCCTTCTCCAGGATTGTTTCGTGCTTTTCGTGAAGAGCGCGATGCTCCTTGACTGCGATCTCTGCAATCTTCTGGTTTTGCGAGGTTTCCATGGCAATCAAGCATGAACCAGTCTCCTTTGGATGCACCAGTCCTTGTCGAGCGATGCTGGCAACAACCTCAGCAGCCAGAAGTCCTTGATCGTCCTGGCGGGATAGTGCGATGCGAACAATGTACGGTAGGAATCTTTGTGCAATTCCAATTGCAATTCCATCACCTTGGCCGCCTCCCATAACTCCCAGCTTCGCTGTTGAGTCGGCACCAGCTCCCGGCACACCGTCCTTGCCAGCTTCAGAACGCTTCTCTTCAAGAAGCAGGAAGTCCTTGAACGATCGTAACACAATGGCTTCGAGAGCTGCTTCTTTTTCGTCAAATACTGTCAAGAATGAGGTGTATATATTGGCAGAAGAAAAGTTCTTAGGCCAGGACTGGCAGACCATGCCAATTGCATCAAGTGCTGCCTTTCTGACTTCCATAGGTTGAGATGGCGACGCAAAAGGGGCAAAGGTGTCTGCCATCAACTTGGAGACGGAATCACCCTTCCAAGAAGGAATCTTCTCCCGGAAGTCTGCAGCCTGAGGATCAAAATCACAATGCTTGCCGCACATGCCAGTGATCGGTAAGAGCTTAGTGAGCTTCCGAACCTGATCATCGGCTAATTGAATATTTTTCATCCTTGAAATGCCGACCAGACTAGAAATTACGAGTGCAGTGAGTTGTCGATAGTCGCCAAGAACTCCTGAGATGATCCATAGACAAGCAATGACATCGTCCAAAATTGATTTGCCCACGCGAGCTACTGCCGGAAGAAGCTCCTTTCTGATAGCAGCGAGAAAGTTGTTGTGGGCTTTCGACAGATGTGAAAGAACATGGCGGAATATAACGATGACTGATCGATAGATCTGGAGATCGTCATTCCCTCCAACATTGGCAACATAAGGCTGCAGCAATTGAACTTGCTCTGCCGTGAACAGGTTGGCGTTAGACTTCGCGAAAATTGTCAAGATCTGCAGAGCATCCCGAGCAGAAGGTGCATCGCTACTCTCGCCCGCAGGATTATCGATTATCGTCTCGAACATGGTGGCAACTAGTGCTTTGCAGACTCGAAAGTTGGCTGCTGAAAGCTTAGCATCAGCAGACAGCATATTCTGGAGTACTTTGTCCAACACGGCTGCTACACCGCTTCCTCGTTGAACCGTCTTGACCATGAGTGCAACATGATCAGACATGGCTAGCTTGTATTGTGCCGATGTATTTTCCGATGTGGTCGATTGGTAAAAGGGCGACATCCACACTTCTTCGATCATCTGGCGGGCAAGATCCTGGACGCTTTCATCTAGATCCTGAACTCGATGAAGAAGGGCGTCCGCAATTAGACTTCGAACCTCGCGCTTGTTGTTTCTCAGATAGATGTCCTTTGAAAGTCTCATAGCACGCTTTCTGACTCCCACACCGCTATCGTTGACTCGGTGAAGAATACTCGTGATCATTTCCTCTTCGAGCGCTGGCCGAATATTGATGCACTTGCCAATGAGACCTAATGCAGAATCGCGAACTTGGACTGACGTATCATTTGCACATCTCAAAATGAGATGCTTGACAGCGGGTTCTCTGTCAATAATGGTTGGGTCGGTGTCCAAGACTTGGTTGACACTCTTCAGACTCTTACTGCGTACAGTTGCCTGCTCGCTGGTCATTGAACCCAAAAGGATAGACAACACTCGGCTGAAGGACTCGCAGAATTGTGAGTTCAGCAGGGTTAGTGAGTATGAAAGGCGAGCATGAGGGAGGCTGACTACTTCGAAACTGTATTCTGTTGATAGCCATCTGCTGTCCGAAATCATCATTCGAAGTCTGAACGCCAGACGGCCGTACTCTTGTTCGATTTGTTCGTGGTTGCAGTCATCCTCGCTGATTGCATCAAAGGTGGTGCAGATTTTGGAGGCCCACTCAGCCATGAAAAATCCAATTGCACTTCGAAGCTGAGGGTCATCATCCTTGACAGGACAACGATGCTGCAGAGACTCCAAGCACGCACGGTATGGGCCTGCACCCCAAGACACAAGCTCCGAACCAGATGCCTTCTTTTCAAGTGAAGCTTCAGCTAATTTCGCCAAGTATCTTCCAAGATCCGTCTCTCCATTCTCGAGTGAGTTAGCGGTCTTCCTGACATGAGAATTCAGCTCGGAAATGGCCGCACCCATCAAGCCTAGAAGATCGAGAGCCATGTTCTTGGCGGGAGCTGGAGTCTTGTCTCCCTCTGCCAGCTGAACCATCTTAAATAGGAACAATCGAAGCATGAGCTCGGCCGCAGGCCAGTCCGTGGAATTCAAACATGTGATGAAGTCCTCCACAAAGAGATCGAGTAGATTGCGATACGGAGCATCTCCACTCTTGGTTGACTTCATGGCTCTGTTGACAATGAAAGCAACGACGTAAGTCGCATTCGCCTTGGCCGTATCAAGAAGTTGACCAACATCGTCTGCAAGTTCTTGAATCGCAGTCACAGGCTGCTTTTCTGCCTTATGCTCCGTGGTAATGGTGTATTTTCCGGTACTGTGATTCTGTGATTCCTCGGCACCGTCATCGCCGTTCAAGGCTTCCAAAGCCTTGGTTCGCCTATTTGCTTTAGCATCATCAACCTTGCTCGCACTTGTCTGGATAAGCCTCATGATCAAAGCAGAAACAAGTTGTATGCTCCCTCCTTCAGCAAGTTTGAATTGACGGGCGCTCTGCTTTGTCACTGGTAGCTTTTCCAGTGATGTCAGGATTTCGTCAAAAATGCCTTGACGCTGAGCCGGATTGCATAAAAAGATCTGAGCTAGGACATCCATGGCAACGACTCGCAAACTGTCAAATTTGGAAATCTTGACAATTGACTCACGCTCGCTTGGAGCGTTCTCCACAAAGATCAAGCGCGAGGCTGTGAATTCGAGAGTATTTATCACAGTCTCCGAAAGTTCGATGGTTGATACCAAGCTAGCAACCAGAGAAAAGAGCTTTCGGCAATGCGACAACAGGTTGCCTATGTGCGACTTTTGTGCAGAAAATAGCTTGAATACCGCTGCCGTAGGACCAGAATTACGCATCTCCACGATTGGTATCAAGCATGTCTCTGTAGCATTTTTGAACGCACTCAGTGCAGTCTGGATGACGTCTTCCGAGTAGAGTTGCTTCTCCTCCCGGCCACCAGACATCAACTTCAAAGAAATTCGAGCTGCTTTGATCCCAAGCTCTGCGACAGATATTTGCTGAAGCCATGTTCCTACCTCAGATTCCCCCATACCGTCGTCAACCTTGACATCGACCGTTTCTGCATTTTTCAATGCACCTTCACAGAGCTTTTGGACTCTCAGCAAATCGTCCAGCGGAATTTGGGAGAATCGGTTGGCATCAATCACTCGCTGTAGAAGTATCTCTACTTTTGCCTGAGCAGCAAGGCTCAAGGTTATGCCTTCGCTGCATAATGCGAGCATGGGACTCGAGGGGCCATTGTCCGGTTGAACTTGGTCCTCGGCTTCGAAAATCTCCTGGAAGTATTCTCGAAGATTTCTAAACGCTGCATCATTCTTCTGTCGTTGGTCAACGCTTCTAATGAGATCATCTCCATCGTCAACCTCTGAACGGCGTCGTTTTCTGGATAAATTCTGAGGTGTATCGGGAGAGGAGGGTAGAACTTCGTAGTCTTCAGGTCGGAAAGTCGATGGAAGATCTGGAATAATCACAGCTAATCCCGGGTTCGAACTTGAGGGCGCAGGCTGTGATCCGTGCTGTGGAGTGGCCTTAGGTGTGGGCTGTAGCGGGTTGCGGCTCTGCTGATGCGAGGGTGTATTGGGTTGGATCAGAGTTTGAGGCTGTTCCAGCTTTGGAGTTTGTGACACAGGTCTGGCTGTTGTATCACCCTGAGATGGAGTGTATTCGGTTCGACTGAAGTTCTTTGGCAGCCCCGGTATTACCACAGAAAAGCTCGAGCTCTGCTTGGCTGGGGTCGGTGGTTCAAGCTTTGCGGGGGTATGAATCTGTCCATTCGGCTTGGGGGATTCCTTAGGAGCAGCTGCTGTTACTGTGATTGTGGAGTTCTCTTCGTAGGCTTTTTGGTTGGAGACTGCCCGTTGAACGGGCTGTGGTGTCTGTTGTGGTTTTGGCTGTGATTTCAGCTTCGGAGTTCCCTTCTGCTTCGGTGGAGGTTTGCTTGTCATGATGGGCGGACTGGGTCTCTCTGGAGATGGATATCTGTACTCCACTGACGTTCTGTCGTAAACCATCTGTGCGAACGGAGAAAGCGATATGTTAGGGTGTGTATTCGAGATATGCTCAGAGATTATGCTTGGAGAAGTCTTGAATGAACTAAAACGTGTAAGCCAAGTTCAGACAGACAATTAAAAGATCTCTCACTATTGCGCGATGTTGCATGGCTTAAGCAGCTCTTTCAAATCGTTCAATGATTTTTGTAATCTTTCGGATGTATTGTGAGGATCTTGCGCATCGCGATTAAGAGCTTCCAGAAGCCGCCGCCCTTCCTCGCGATCGGTGGAGGTTGAGAATAATGAGGTTGATGATCGAAGGCCTATGGAAGGGGACGGTATTATATCTTGAGGGAGGGTGAATGTTAGTAGTTGTTGACTTCGGATGAGGTGGTGTTGGTACCTGAATTGAACGGGACGACAGAGGAGAAAGGTGAATATGGCAACGCCTCGTCGACAGTGAGAACCTTTGCTTGTCTTCGTCTGGAACCATTCATCAGGGATGCGCCATTTGACCCATTGACAGCGCCATGCTGGATGGCATATCCGTTTTGGTCCATGTTGGATGTTGGAGGAGGGTGATGCGCGGAGTGCAATACTCGGGCGCAGTGATCGAGAAGTATCAAGAGTAGGTGAAGTTGAATAGCATATTGCAAGACCGAACAATGCGGCAATAGGCAGAATGCGCGCAGTTGTCTCGAGATGTTATGCTCGTCGCATTGGTTGTGGTCGATAGAAGCTCTGGAAATCGCAGCCTTGCCGTGAAAGATCCTGGAAACCCTGCAGCTGACTTAGGTAAGCAAGGCGGGCAAGCATTGCAAGGACCTAAAATTATTTTGAAGCAGAACGGCCAAGAAACGCTTTCTTCCTTATCGATTCAAGATGTCTGCAGTTGGTTCTCTCGTCTTCTGCACAGACTGTGGCAATCTGCTAGACAGTTCGACTGGCAACAAGAATACTATTCTTGTTTGCGACTGCTGCGGCGCGGAGAATAAAGGTTTGCGCAGTCTTCTTCCTCATTACGGGCATATCTCACACCATTACAGACACGGCATCGAAGACAATTACCACCCATACGAAAGCCGCTTCCTTCCCGTCTCTTCTGCGGCAAAAGCGTTCAGAGATCCAGCAGGTAGAACTTTCGGATATGCAGAGTGAGGCTGTTATTGCGCAAACATGCCCAGAGTGCGGAAGACAAGAGGTCAGATACACTGCCGTTCAATTGAGAAGTGCAGATGAAGGAAGCACTATTTTCTATACCTGCGACTGCGGACACAAGTAAGTATCGAGAGCATAACATGGCCAGCACATACTAACTTTGGACAGATGGAACACAAACAATTGAAGAGGTGCATCTATTCATAGCCTTAAGCCGCCGCGGAAAATCGCATTGCGAAATTTCAATACTTCAGTGAACGATGCACTTGTTGAGTTGAGTTGCTATTCAAGGCCCAAGCACTTTGGTGCCCAGCATTTTTGGAAGGGTGAAGGGAACTATCTACGCATTCGCCGTCTCGGGAATTAATGCATACTCAACCTCACCAGTCTTCTCGAACTCCGCCATATCCAGGGCCACAACCACACTCTCCCGAACAACCTGCTCCTTGTCGTTCAAGAACCGCTTCAAAGTCTCCTCGACACCATCCTCCTCGCCCAAGCTACCCAGAGCCTCAGCAGCCTCATGTCTGACCATACTCTCCTCCTGCAAATCTCCAAGGGCAGCAGTCAGTGCCGGAATGGAAGCAGGATGGGACAGTTGGCCAAATACAAAGGCAATCTCGTGTCTGAATAGGGCGGATGGATCTGCGAATCCTTTGGCGAGGGCAAGGACTGCTGGTACAGCAGTTGGAAGGTCTGGTGGTGAGGCAAGATCTCGCAGACCAAACATAGCTCTGTAGCGTAGGAACAAAGGCTTCGTGGTATCCAACAGATTGTTTTCCAATTCCTCGATTGACTGGGTCTGTTCCGAAGTTGGCGCGGGGTCGATGGATGCGAAATCACTGCCACTGTTAGCCAACCTGCAATTCCGAATCCCATGAAATAAACGTACCTCTTCTGTAACTTTTCTCTCTTTCTCTCCTCGCTGTTCTCCCACTCAATCCTCGCAACAGCAATCTCACAAGTCTCCTTGACAACCACAAGCTCCTCAGGTCTATCCCTCAATTCCTTTAGTAAATCCAAACTTCCCATATCACCAATAGCGCCCAGTGCCTCGGCAGCCTCATGTCTACACATAGGATCCTCATCCTTATTCTCCAACACAGCTGTCAAAAATGGCACAGCAGCCAGATCTTTGGTCTGGCCCAAGCAGTAAGCTAGTTCATGCTTAAGGAGGGCAGAGGGTGAGGCGAAAGCTGCGGCGATGGCTTGGATGGCGGGGACGGAGGACTGGCATGCTAGATGCTTAAGGGAAAAAAGGGCTCGGAATCGACGTGCGAGAGGTTCGTTTTCTGAGCAGAGGGTTTTGCGAAGGGCGAGGATGGTGGGGTCGCTGGTTGGAGGGGGAGATGTCGCTGAGGGCGCCATGGCGGGGTAGATTTTTCTGTCCTGGGAAAGGGTTCAGTAATTTGCTTGTGCAGCGCATATATTTCGCTATACCGGACTTACACTCGAGCTTATCGTGAAGTGTAGAATATCTGGAACTTCTTGCGCGTGGCAGATAAATAGTCAGTGAGTCGGTATTCCGTTTTAGAAATTTCTTGATGATCGAGTCGATATCGGCCGCTAGGGTCGTTGGAGAATGCGATTTTCTCTTTTACCCTTGAAGATGCCACAGCTGGGGTATTCGACTTCAGACTAGTGACCCTTTAATTCAATGGTCAACGTCGTGGTTTCTCATGTTCGTTGAGCTCTTCATCGTGAGATGAATCTCGTTCTTTTCAAAGTTGAATGTCGCCCAATTGGTAATTTACTCGATTTTCAAAAGGCTTCGATACTTTCATACATTTCGGTAGTCCGTTACAAAGCTGGACTGCTGAATGGCACCCAGCCTCAGACAAACCTTCTTCTGTCCACACCTCTACGATCTTGTATAAGCCCGTCTTGCATGCGTATGGTCTTATGATAGCTGTCTTTTTCTATCCTTGGGACTCTTGAGAAGCTACCATTGAATCCTGTCAGGAGCATTTCGTCCCTCATCTCAAATACTCAAAGACTGTGACCTGCTAGGAAGACCGCAAAGCTTGCAACATTTTGTCATCTTCTTCATCTAGTTTGTTGGGACGCTTGCACTTTTCAGTTGCCTCGATCTACAAAATCATCCCAGACTGCAAATTCTTCCTGGTATCTTATCCCAAGCCCTCGCTTACATTAAATCCTGCACCCCAAGCAGCGTCGATGCCAAACACACTTCCTCATCATCACCTCCCAACCAGCCCCCATTACTTCCGGTCACTGGGCTTAACCTCGATCTCGCCTCAGCAGCCTTGCCAGCGTGTTGATCCCTCCGTTGCCTCTTCATCTCATCAGGCATATCTAGGGAGAAGTCAATGAGATCCAGTGCAATAGTCTTTAAGCTCTCGACTCTGCTTCTCATCACCTCATCCCCACCTATACGCTCAAAGGCTATTGCAGCTAGCATGAGCAGAGCTCTGAGCGTGAAATGCGCATCATTCCCAGAGTCATGCAAGTACTCTTCTCGGAAAAAGATCTCCAGATGTTTCAATATCCGCAGGAGAGAAGGCCGATTTCTGAACGGCAATTCCAGAGTCTTGGTGATGGCGTTAAGATCTAGTATGCCTTCGATTGCAAAGAAACTCTTTTCTTGCAAGTCGATTCCTAGGTCTTTGAGGATCTTCAGTTCATTGAGAGTTCCAACCCCGACCAGAACCACCCTCTGAGGACTGCCATCCACTGATCTTTGTGCCAAGGCGTCTCGCAGGAAGTCCACAAGATTCCGACGATATACGGTTTCAGACTCTCCAAAGAGGAAGTTGGATGTGATGAGAGACTTGATTGGCGTTCTGACGCATCTAGAATGAATGATCCTTGCATCTTCAGTAGGGGAAAGTTCTCGCCAAACATTTGTGGACATCGTGGAGATGCCGATTTGTGTAATTTTGTTTCCTTCGTGCGCACTGTATCCGAAGTCGAGGGACAGAATGATTATTTCGTCAACTTCTTCCATCAGAACTCGCTGTAGCAGGCGAATGCTGTCGGTGCCGGGAAGCTCTCGCAGTTTTTCTTCCGCCATTGTGTGTGAGTCTGGAGCGATGCCAAATCGTTGCAAATGGCAACTGCAAATCTCAGTCGCAGTTTGTTTTCAGCATTCCTTGATGGAGATTGAATGGTGAAGGAAGCGGTCGCAAAGTTGGGGGCAGCTACTGCCACACGTATTGCCCACTAGCCAACGACTAGTATGTGGAACGGTCCAATCTAGGTTCTCTCTCAAATCTGGACAAGCTAATCTCTGTTTCAAGCCTAGTATTTTATGAAGGTGTCAGGAGAAATCCATTTCTAATAACCGAAAGCCAAACCAGACCTCACTGTCTCCAGCGCTTGGGTGGCTCGTCTTCCATGGATCAGCCACTGCAAAATGGACAACTCTCGATGGGCATATGTGGCTGTTTCTGCTTGCACATTTCAATACAACAATGAGTTTCAATCAGAGCAATGTATCAGGTGCTATCTGGTCATTGTAGGTGAATGTTCTACGAGCGATGAATATTAGAACAGGTCGTCACGCTCGTCCGCCACTATTGTGATTTGCGTTCGAGGTCCAGACTCGCGAAGTACTAAGTAAGAGAAAAATCTTCGTTCAGGCGCCGAGGGAAATCGGTTCGACTGGTGCCAGTCCATGAAAATGAATTACTTCTCTCGAAACAACACTAGGCGAGGACAAAAGTCCCTGCACATTGTTGTCTAGTCAGCATCACTATGGTCAGGAAGGTTTGGCATTTTTGGAAATCTTTTGCTCGGAACTTGCTATTCAATGCCGCTTCATATTCGCAACTTCTTTGCTGCGCTTGAAGGACCCTCAAAGGTTTTCAAACCACGAAAAGGACGACCGAAACCAAGCTCATGAGATCTCCAAGTTGTCAGAGTTACTTTTGACTTTCTCGTCTCGAACATCCAGAGTATCCAAAGCTTCTCGCCAACCAGGCTGTCTTAATGGTCATGAGAAGCCTCACTGCGTCAATCATCGTCTCCGTCTTAATCGTCCTGACCATGATGACTTTGATAACCGCCTCGACTCCCCATCATCCTGATCATCATGAACAGCCAGGCTGTCTTCGCTGGTCGGAGTACTTGGCGTATCCCGACGTTGCGGGCTATTTTGACCGGCCTCAAGTTCTTCACTGTTCGAAGTATCCGGCGTGCTCTGACCTTGCTGATTGTTCCGCCTGGCCGGAATTTCTTCGCCCTTAGGACTATCTGACGTACTCCAGCTTTGCTGCCCGTTTTGATCGGCCTGGCTTTCAACACTTGCCGGAGTATCTGGTGTATTACGACTCTGCTGACTGGTTTGACCCTCCTCGCTATCTTCAGTAGACTGTACAGCCTGGGCGAAATTTTTCTGGAATCCAAACTTTAGCATTGCTGGCCCCAACAATTCTCTGGAGTACCACAGCCCACCTGGAAAACATCCTCCTCCTGGCTCCTGATCATTTCTTTCTGTACAGCCAGCCAAGTATCATAGTTCTCTCTGAGAATCTTGTCTAAGACAGCGAAATCGGGATCTATGTCTGTCGACCACCGACGATCCTCGCCGAACCATGAGGGACATATATTAATGGTAGCTTGGGACCAGCAGATATGAGACATCAAGTCCTGCCATAACATCATTCCCCATGCGGACATATCCCAGCTCGAATTGGGCGATATCTTCCATTGGAAATTTGGGTCGTATTTGATGAGGATCTCCGCAGCTTCACTGGCAAGCATCGACGGGATATGGCCAATCGGCAGCCAGCTAAAGTATTATTGTCAGTGTGTTTAGGTAGGTGAATTTATCAGACTTACAGTGGGTCGGGTGGTTCCACGACAGGGAGTTCAGCTTCAAGTTGTCGTTCAGGCTGGTCAGATTGCCCTTTGTCATCAATTTGGAAGTTGTCTGGGATGAGTATCCCTGGCATCCTGAAATTTCCAATGCTAATTTGGGAATAAAGATACAATAGGCTGACTGTAAACAATGTGCTTGGAAAATTCTTGATTGCCTGAATAATACTAGGAGGTGCAGAACGCAGAAGCCGCTCAACGCCTGATTTCGAGGAAAGACAAAACAGGAAGTTGCTCCTTGGCTAAGCGAGCAACCCCTTCCTTCCTCGAATACACAAACAATGGGACTTCTAATCTGTCTTCGAACCTCAAGCTCCCCAACATCAAGTTTCGATCTTGCAAAGAACCAATCACCCAATCATCCAAATCGCAACCAAATCAAACAATCTGAGCAAGATGGCACCCACCAAGAGAGACCAGATCGAGAAGTAAGCCCCCCATGATCTCTACGAGATCGATTACTGCAACATAAATACTGACTTTCGATCTACAATAGGTGGTACCACGCCGGCGCAATCCGCTTCCAAAGCACCCCCGGAGAGATCCACGAGATCTTCTTCGCCTTCTCCGATTCCGCCCGCCTCAACCTGTCAATCGACAGAGCAGGTGCTTCCCTCACGAGCAGTGGATGCACCACAGCCTCCCTCTGCGAGGGCATCACGTGGGACGAGCACCTGTGGGTTCTTTGGGCCCAGCACGTCAAGAAGGAGACGGGAGAGTGGGTTCGTGGCCTCACCATCGGTGCTGGCAACAAGCATCGAAGAGATGCTCTCAAGGGCGTCTACGACGACCCAAACTTTGCGGACCCCTGGTCCACTGGACAGGGAAGAGCGGGGATCGTGGGTCGCCGGTTCGTCGCCGTTGCGATGGATAATGGATTTCCATTGCATGGCAATGGCTTCGGAAATTGCCCGGAGTCCTGGAAGCACCCGGAGTCGGCGCAGCGGGAGGTGAAGGAAGAAGAAGAGGACGAGGCAGAGATCAAGCAGGAGATCATGGAGGAGGTCGAGGAAGAGAAGAAGATCAAGATTGAGGAGGAGTGAGGAGTTGTCGCGTGAGTAAGTTACGTCCAGGTTACGAAGAGAGTGTCTAATGCCAAGATAGTTCTATACCAGATGGGATCCCCACCAAGATGGGAGAGAGGTGTTGCCAATCTTAGCGAATGTCCACACTCATCGTGGACGAAGTCAGCAAATTTCAGATCCAAACTTCGCGCAGGTCATGTCTTCACACTTTGAACCTCTATCTCTCCTCTGTGACACCGTCAACTCACATTCTCGTGGTAATAGCTCCAAACTAACAGTGACCTTGTAGAAAAAAGTCAGTAGAAAAAAGTCAGGTCACCATGCACCGAAGGAGTTCCGCGCTTCTCTTCAAACACTTCGAAATTTTATATGGTCATGTGACGACGTCCTCGCCTAAAACGTTGTTTATCATCACATGGCGAAGCGAGTAGAGCGAGGGTCCGAAAGAGCATAAGCCGCAAGAGATTGTTGAATCGGTCTATGTATATTCGTGGTATCTTTCTAATATCTATATCTATACCTATCGGGCTCTGTCGTAGATAAGTCGTAAAAGTAAGGAAAGCCACCTCCCCTCTTGTATGTACAAAATCTCAACTCCCTCGTCCTCTCCTGGGTATCTCAACTCTCCATTCGAAAACAAACGCTCCATCTAGGAGGATCTGGACAACTCTGCCTCCTCAACCTTGGTATCCTTCTCTCCATTGTAGTAGGTCTCAGTGACACCGGCACCAGCAATGGCTGGGTTGGTAGTAGCTCCAACGACGTTCTTGACGCGCATGATGTGCTTGCCGGTGCGGAGCCAGTGAGCGATGACATAGCCGAGAACATAGACGAAGCCAACGAGAGGCACAAGGTAGGAGATACGAGTATTGACAGCATCGGCGATAGCTCCTTGAATAGGTGGGAAGACTAGATAGATGGTTAGCACTTGCTTGATACGAAAGCTTGGAAGGAATGAACTGACCTGCACCTCCAGAAACACCCATGACCAAAATACCGGCACCACGGCGAGTGTGGCGTCCAAGATTGGCAGTACCTAGCGTGAACAGAGTAGGATACATCGGAGCCTCAAAGAAGAAGATGGCAATTAAGACACCGACGGAAGCGTTGCCCTTCATGGCGCAGATGGCAGCATTCATGGCAATAGCAATAATTGCATATACCATCAAAAGGAAGTCTGCTTGGAAGACTGTGGCAAGAGCAGTTGCGGCGAAACGACCAACGGTGAATGTGATCAGAGCGTAGGACAACATGTTGGAGGCTTGCGCCGAACTGTATGTAGCATTCTCGGTGGCGTAATTGATGAAGAAGCTGGCAATGGTGACCTGGGCACCAACGTAACAGAACTGTGCGATGAACGCAAAGATCATGTTGTATTGCTGGTAAAGAGGCCCTTGTCCGACCTCGTTGCCGAACTCGTCGGTAGCGAAGTTCTCAACCGTTGACGAGTTGAGCATCTCTTCCGAGACCTCTGGGAGTTTGGCAATGAGGAAGAGAACAGCAATTGCAACACCGGCGCAAGCCACTGCCAAATATACGAACTGTACATTTACGAGTGAGTGCTCGTTCTTTCCAGTGAAGAAGAACTTGGATGCGATAAGGGGGCCGATGAACGAGGCAACGCCGTTCCAAGACTGACAGAATTGGAGACGAGCAGACGCGGTAGCGGGGTCACCGATGACAACAGCATACGAGTTGGCGGCAGTCTCAAGGGTAGCAAGACCGCATGCAATGACGAGTGTGCAAGCACAGAAGCCTCCGAAGGATGCATAGCGATGCTCGTAGGTGGAGAAATGCGCAGTTGGCCAGAAGAAGATAGCACCGAGAGAGTACAGAGAAAGACCCATGAGAATGGTGATCTTGTATCCCTTCCTCTTCATCACTTCAGCTGCAACCGGCGAGAAGAGTAGATAACCGCCACCGAAGTAGACGACTTGTAGACCCGTAGATTCGAGCTTAGTGATGTCGAGGACTGTTTGGAAATGCTTGTTGAGCACATCGAGGAGACCGTATGAGAAACCCCATAGAAAGAAGAGCGAGATGACGAGGGATAGAGGGAAGATGAGGGCTCTGCCAGTCAGGAAGCCCGAGGCGAGTGTGGGAGCTGCGAGAGGAACTCCGCCAGCCATTGTGAAGGTATTGATGAAGAAGCGAGGGAGTTGAAGGAGGAAGACTGTCTAAGTCTTGAGTCTTCGTTGAATGAGTGAAGAGATAAAGTTGCCGATGCTGATGATGTTAGATTTGTAGATGCTGGGCATGTCGACTTTATAGATCTTGTCCTCGAGGTTCGATCTCTCCAGACCCCAGAGCTCCTTCCCCAACCCCATAGGTCCACTCTGGCTATTGCGCGTCTGGATTCCCCCAGACTGTTGAAGTTTCGATCCCGGTCAACTTCCTACGCAAGTACCAGGATGAACTTCGAGCTTTCGTTTGGTCCTGGTTGCGGTAGCTTGTCGGCAGTGGCTTCTCGAACTCAAAAATCAGGAAGCTAGCCACAATTAGCACCACGCCGGTTTCTGGCAGGCCCATCTCAAGAGTACCAGCAACCATTATTGGATAGCTCTCTATCTCAAATTCTGTTAGTGACCGAGAGAATGACCGAAGTTGGTATTGAAAATGCAGATCTGCTGAGCCAGTTGCCCATGGGTTATAATCACCCAATCAACGATCTTTGGTCTCAAGCCACAGAGCCGCTTCTGAATGCAACCCCTGACCAAGTTATGCACGAAGCTTCATACCCTTGGCCTCCATTAATCAAGCTCATGAAGCTTTCTTGATGCTTCTGCGTCTATTCATCCTTGTCTCGGGGCTATTGTGGATCTGGAAAAATCCTAGTGTTCCCCATCACCTGACTGTTAGTTCCAACTTCTGTGCATTTCCAGGCTCAATTCATCGAGCTGAGGTTTGAGGATATCCACAAAGGCGTCTTTGGGCCTCAGAAGTGAATCTAGATTGTTGGAGAGGCAAAGGATACTACATACTGGCCTGGGGGCTCCAGTTCTTTGACGCAGACTCCACTTGATGAGAAAACACCCGTTCCTGCTTCCAGCTTCTCGTCAGTCGCATTGATCACGATGCGATCAGAAGTGACACAATTCAATCAAGATCCTAGTTCTGGAGGCCAACTGACTCGTCATCTTGAAAGCATGGTGCCACATTCCCCAGAACAGTCTCTCATTGCCTTCCCATTAAGGTGTCTGCTCCGAACACCCAACAATGAAGTGCTTCTCCTGATTTTCCTGGAAACATTGACGCTCTATCATGCGATATCGGTATCTGCAATATATCGCAACCCAGCATGAGGCATAAACAAGCATCATAAAGCAGTCTGTGTCTGCAGGCATCCAGACTCAAAAACCGACTCCACAGTCTCATCTCATTCGCCAGACACAGATCGCGGGGAGAATTCCAGCCCAGCCACCCCGCAAAGAAGCCCGCAGCATCCTTGCGGGGCATGCCTCTGGATTTAGCGTTGGCCAATCGCTGAAATGTAAGATTCAGCGAAGCCTTCTAGCTCCGCCCTAGAAGCCTTTCTCCCTTCGGCGCTACAGTGGTGCCCCTGACTGCCTGGAGCTTATTTGTTAGCTTCGATTCAGCACCACGATCAGCACCACCGGACGTGACATGCTCATCGCGCCATTCGATAGTCAAGATGACACTGCTGCAAGTGCTGAATGTCATCTATACCGAGATAGGAAGGTTTCTAGAAGGATACACGGCAAGAGACCATGTTCTAGCGTAATTCGATAACCTGGTCCCATGTCTTTGGCGAGCTCAACGAGAACATGACGATTTGATGTTGCAGCGTCAGCTTCGCACATACAGATCTTGCCACAATTGGAAATACTCTAGAAGGAAAAACGAGATAAGCGTGTTCCTGCCGTCTCCCCCTTGCTTTCGAGATGCATTTACTTGCAAATGCACCAGATCATCGCTTTCGTTAGGCTACCGAATTTCGACCGGGATCTGGAGTAAGAAGGGGATTTCATTGAGGTAAGAACAAACAGAAAGTTCAGTCATGACCTTCAACAAGGGTAGGCAAACAAGTGGCAGGGCTTGATCCAATGCTTGCACAATTTGAAGACGTACCGTCTCGTTCTCCCGAAAGGCATCGATCTACATGATGCCAAACCTATCCGAGTAAGTGGCTGTCTTCAATATCATTCAAACCGACTTATGTCTTGGACGGCTTGGGAGCCTTTCAGAGGTTTTGTTCAAATAGAGTGTTGTCCTCTTCCATTTGTCTCTTGGGTGTTATTTTGATTTTTAACCATCCTTCCCTTCCACTGCTTTGTCTTTATGTTCACTCGGGAGCCGAGCTATCAGAATCGCATTGTTGCCTACATTCGGTACCCTCTTGCATGATTATGAAGCTTTGGTTATTGACTGCCTCCAAGTACAGATTAAAAATCACGAACGGTATCTGAACTACCACCTTGGCAAATTGGCTCCGTAGAGACGTTACTGCTGCGCAGTAACTGAGCGTTATGTTTTTGCAGGCATGGCTGTCCTAGTGTTTACAAGCAAGTCTACTGCGCTGTAGCCAATAGAAGACAGTGACAGGCGTAGCTCACCATTGGGGCGTGATAGCCCCATGCTGCATCGAACGTCCTCACAGTCTCAATCTCCAAATTCTCGAAAACTTCCAAACACAATCTCTTTCAAAATTTTGAATATTCGCATCAAAACTCTATCCGTGTGCGCTCACTTTGAGTGCTCTCATCTCCAGTAACGCGGCTGCTATCGCCTAAACCTCATCCGTGGCAAACACTGTCAGCACCGATGTCACTGAGATGACCTTCGTCCGCCAGGCTCTCGTTGACAGGTGCACTATCACTAAAGTTGGTACCTCAATCACCAAACCATTATCTTGAATTTAAGTTTGATGTGCTAGTTTTCCCCAGTGATAGAATACAGTGCCTCGCCAAGACGTCTGCAGAAGAGCGGCGGGCACAAGCTTTACACAGTCTCAACCTCGGTTTGCCCAGTGAGCATCCTCTTTCCATCAATAAACTTCACCTCCCAGAGGATCACATTGGTCTTCTTAATCTCTTTCCCCGTCGCCTTGTCCTTTGTTGTCCATTTGCTGAGGACTGCGACTACACCGTCCGGTTGTTCAGCATTCTCCCACTGGAGAATGACCGAGAATTCGTCCTGGATTGAAGTACCGACGCTGCGTGCATATTGAAGTCCAGGTTTGAACTGGTCATAAGTATAGACAGCATGGTTGATTCTGGCAGTGTCAGCGTCAATGATGCCTGCAACTGAGGAGTGAGGTCAAATACTTGACAACAAGGCTTGGATGGACCTTCTCGTTGACCGCCTTGAGGGCGATTTCATCATCTGGTTGGATGAACATGGTATCGTTGAGCTCTGTCACCCACTCGGCGAGGGTCTGTTGTTGGGCTGCCATAGTTGCTACTATTCCGGTCAACATCGAGTGCGAGACCAGACAAATTCGGCAGCGCACCTGTTTGATTGTTTGAGACTGGATTGAAGTTTTGCTGACTGCTGTTGAATCTGAGATTCGCTCTGGGGAAGAAGTCTCCTTTTATAAGCGTTCGGTCTCCAAAACCGAGCATGTTTAGGTTTACTCCTGCCCTGCGTGTTGTTGACTTAGACGTTCGGGTCTGCGGAATTCCAAGCTCGCTTAAATTTTAGCTTCCAAACAACAAATCGTCCCGCCGGACTCCGCCCGCTCCCCTGCGGCTTCTTCGTGCAGACCGTGCGGATATCCGAACTCAATTCACGACTCATACCGAGCATTAACAAAGCCTACCAATACGAAGATTTCGATTTTGAAAATCCGCCGATTTCTGACTTCTTTGATGATGATCCGGTCTTGCCGCGCGGAACCTTGTATTTCCGGCTGTTCTCAGTAGATTGTCTACCGCTTGCCTGCTTTTCGACTACCAGTATGTCATGGCAGGACCATTTACAAGAATATTTCAGGCTTCCGACAATCACTGAAGTTCCATCTGCCGTAAGATCCATGTCTGACCCCAAAGGCTCATCAAAGATCACGATGACAACACTGGCTGCCAAGACTTCTTCGAATGAACTTATGAGGTATGCAGGGACTGTGGACCTGTAGTCGTGAATCGCGAGAGTAATGATTTATTATGAAAGTCTCACATAATTGTTGGGACTTTGAGTGCTTAATATATGCATAGAACTTACCAATAGTTTAGAATATGATCATCTCGAGGGACGAACACAAAGCTCAAGGACCGAGTTTCAGTGTACCAACTATGCTGCAACAGGATATAAAAGCCATTGTTATTCTTAAGTTACTCTGCGAGTCGCACAGTATATCACAAGAACTATAACATTGATTTCAACCGCCGCGAATACCTGCAGCGAAAAGATAGTCAGCCCCACCATTACCCAGGTCTGCAACACCTCAAGTCAAATACACCATCATTCAAGCTCCATAACCAAAACGTTCATATTACCAAGCCCTCAAGACATCAAACTCTTCGGACTTACCAGATTCCAATACCAATGCCTCGATTTTGGCTTGCCGATACTCTTGGAAACATTCACCCTGGTTTTCTTGCTTTTGCAGAAAATGCTAGACTCCCCTCCAAGCCGAAATTATAGCTCCTAAGACCCATGTATGGGTAGTGCTCGGGGCTGTATAGGAAAGTAAATATACCAGACGGGTTTCTTTCTTCATTTTAGAGCTTACCTTCTCCAACAAAGTTCAGATCACCATTCGGACGATGACGAGTAAGATGCTGGATCGTTCGCTGAAACTGTCCAGGAGCAAACATCGCAACGCCACCTGACATATTCGGATCTGCACCCGAGTCATACGCATAATACTCCATTAATTGGTCTCGTAGCTCGGATTTTGTGATAATATTTGCATGATGTTGAGCAAGGTTCTTTATACACAGATCCAAAAGCTCGTCACTGTTCCCTTTGCCACCCTCACCGATACGAGACCCGATTCTTTGAGCATCTTGAGACCAAGTGTATGAGCATAGCAAGATAGCTGGCTATTCTGGGTCATCATCGATGTTGTATGAAGGGTACACGAATAGCCGTATGGGGAGGTCAGTAGCTGCTTCCCCGCCAATGATTCCTGCCTTTCTCCACCAATTGGTCTTGAGACGAATCGCGATTTTACAAGAAGTATCGTATTTGAGTGCACGGAGGGCTTCATTTGGGGCGAAAGGAAGGTCTGCACCGCGCAGATTCATGCGTTGAGCACAAGCGAAGGTAGTGGTAATGACGACTGTGGAATATCGGCGCGGGCTGTGCTCGCCCGCGACTTGGACAAGCATACCTGATCTGGACTACGCACGGTGCGGTCGATAGAAATTGCCGCGACTCGTTTTTTAAGCTGTGGTTCGAGTTTACGTTGAGCCTGCATAGCTTCGATGATCACTTCAGAGCCTCCTTCGACGAAAATCCAGCGGTCGTCACTAGTCACTGCCACTTCGGGGACTAGGACTAGAGCATCTACCGGAGACATCTTAAACCTCGAAGATTCTAACTCGAAAGACAGCGTCGTAGGGACGAAGTAGAAGAGGAAGAGCATATTTATATGGAAGCGATTTCTGTAAAATGCGTGACGGTAGAGCCTCTGGATGATGCTTTTAATGATTCAAAATATACAGCGCTGTGATTCGTTTTGCTCAAGCCAAGGACAAATGATTGATCAATCAGAGTATCGATGTAAAGAAAACAACCAGAAACCAACTTGCGACTTGCACTATCTTGGGGAAAAGAATACCTGGAGAATATGTCGTCCCTTGATGGAGATATCGACTGCTAGAAGGCGAGCAAGGCCAGACGTATTCACGGGCAGGATGCCCTTGAAAAACGAAACCGGGAACAAAGTGGGCCAAAGATTCAGCTTGTATGGAGATCTAGTGTGGAGGGGCACATCCCAAGCAACCACACAACAAGAGAGGGAGCACTCAAGGCATAAGGATAAACTTGATATAAAAGAACGGTTTGATCAAATCAATGAATAAGATTCATCTGAGTATCGGGATTTATCATTTAGGGAGTGAGGAAGAGAATAGATTAGATAGAATTATCGTCAATTGTAAGATAGGTGTTGTGGAAAGGAATGAAAGGAAAGTCAGCTCTTATACCAAAGCAGGCTTGGCAGAGCCGCATCCGATAACGTGACATCCAACCACCAAAATCATGTGGCCCTGCCACACTAGTAGCATGCAAATCGTACCTTGGACTAACGTGATATATGAGATTAGCTACGCTCCAGACCTGTTTCTTTTGGATTACTGATCGTCGTCTTCAGCGAGTTCACTTGTCTCCCTGTCTTTCTTTTCCCTTTTCAGTGCACGGTCCCGCCGCAGTAGATACTTCTTTACTTCGATAGCTCCGAAGAAGATTGCCAAGCCACTCCATAACGGCCACCAATCCGCGATAAAGATGACAGGCCTGCTGAAGCTGGGGAAAGCTCGCTGGGACCTCAAGGTGGTGGGACGGCGTGGTTGGTCTGTCGGCCACAATTCAGGTGGGAAGTACATCCTCGCTGGGTGAGGGCGCATGGTCGGCTCTTGTATAGTTGAGAGAAAATATCTGGTGTTATATGTTTCTGAGCAGATGAAGCCGCTTCGTTCGTATTGCTTAGAAGTTTTTCGAAAATATCGTGGTGACGTAGGCCTGCTAAACCACTAGCTGACAAAATTTCCAGACGACCTGGTATGATTATGTTGACCGAGAGAAGTTTCCGGTGAACGACAACAGATTTTCTGTTATAATGTAATCGTCTAAAGTTGCCCAAATATAAGAATGATAATCTTGAAGTTTGAGAATGGCTGTGGGGGGGTTTATGGTCCGGTATTTACTTGCGGTCGTGCTAACCGAGAAGTAAGGTGTTAAGGAAGGACGAGCGGACACCGGTCTGTAAATGTGGTGGCACATGGTGTTGGACGCATACAGCCACTAAGTCCAACGACGTTACGCTCCGATAATTGTCAGATGGTTATTCTTACCAGAATTTCGCTCGGCATCGTTGTCAATCAGATCTTCAGCAGGGCCTCAGCATTGATGCCGCCAGCCTTTGTTTTCAGATAATGTTCCCAAAGAATGTTCGCACACGTACGAAAGCGATAAATACGATCCTGGGCAACATTTGACAACTATTCCGGTGTACTACATCATCGGAGTCTACCCGATGATTGACTCTGATCTTGTGTAGAAGTCATTGGAAGCATGAAATCGTGGTGTCGGATTTATGCGAACATTATCTTGGTGGCAACAGAACAGCGGCCCGCGGCCGATCGGATTTTTCCGACCAAATGATAAGCACAACACATGCACTCGCTGGAACGATAAGCGTTATCAACCGAATTGCTCAACGTGAGATCTAACCAGTGTTCCGACTGTAAAGCTATCGCTCTCCATGCAGAAGATGATCACCACCAGTCCGGTTCTCGAATTAGTGTCTGACGCCACATACCTGAGTTATCTCTCTATCATCTCGTATCTTACCGCTTGGCGAGTTTCCCCGCGTGAGATATCCAAATGCCACAAGAAGTTTGTACAACAATGAAATGGCGTTGCACAAGTATATAAACGACCAATATTTACTTTCATGAACAAACTGGTCATCGAAATCATCGCTGCCTCCAACGATTGAAAGGTGCTAACTCAATCCTCTGATTCTTCTCATATCTTCGATCAAGACTATTACAATGTCTGAAACCGCCGAAATGGAGAAGGAATTCACCACAGACGATGCCTATCCCGTCAAAGATGAAGCTGTCACAAGTGAAACTAGCAGCCAGGCCATCTACATCGACCCGGAGAAGGAGAAGGCTGCGCTCAAAAAATTCGATGAATATACCGTCCCAGCTTCATTCGTCTTCATGTTACTTTGTGCTCTGGATCGCAGCAATGTGAGTGAAACCAGCCCCTGTGGAAGGACTTATGGCTAAGCAATTTTAAGCTCGGTAATGCACGCGTGTTTGGATTCGATGAGGATATCGGCCTCCATGGCCGTCAATTCAGCAACATCAATACCTTTTCTGCCTTGACTACTATGCTCTTCGAAGTACCCTGGGTCTTGGCTGTTAGAGGCTTTGGAGCCAGCAAGACTCTCGGTGTTGCATTCTGTAAGTAGTGTTGTCTTAACCTATGTTGTCATTTTCTTCTTCCGACTGCATGTCCTCAATCAGTTTCCGAGAATGGGTGGAAGCTCCTCAACCACTTTTCAGTCATGGACTAATACATCTCCAACTGCATTTAGTCATTTGGAGCATTTCCACTCTCGGCACTGCCTTCCTCAAGAACTATGGGCAAGCTATTGTCTGCCGAATGCTCGTGAACGCGGCGGGAGGCGGTCTTGAGCAATGTTTCGCATATCTCTTCTCTACAATATACCCTCGAAGCGAGATAGGCAAACGGATCATCACCAATAACTTGGCTATGTGCTTATCTGGCGCTTTCGGTGGGCTCTTTGCATGGGCTATTCAGCAGATGGGAACCACCGCTGGATTGGCAGCGTGGAGATGGCTCTTCATCGTTGAGTTCCTTATCACTGTTGTCGTCGGAGCGATCTGCTGGATCTTTCTTCCGAGTGCTGCAGAAACAGCTTTGTTCTTGAATGCCGAAGAGAAGGATGTCATGCGCCTGCGCAAGGAGCGTGACGCTATCTATCGTGGAGCTGAGAAGTTTGACCGCAGATGGATGAAGATTGCTCTCCTCGACCCATTTGTCTGGCTTATTGGCATTGAATTTTTCACATCCTCTGTCGCTATCAATGGATTCAACGTCTTACTTCCCACTATTTTTTCGGGACTTGGGTAGGCCTCAGTCTTTGCTCACTATCGTGTACTGAACTCTACTGACCACATTGAAGGTATCAAAATCTCCATGTTAATTACATGACATCCCTGTGTATATCCTCGGAGCATGTTCACTTCTGACTGTTGTTTACCTCTCGGATAAATTCAAGCGTCGTGGCATGTTCATCCTTGGATGCCTAGTCCCTGTTATCACTGGCTATCTCATCGCTGTTGGAACCCCTAACCAAAAGGCAGGATATGCAGCTATGTTCATACTTGTTCTTGGTAAGTCCTGTACTCCTCTATATGCTACTCAACTAATTTACCAGGAATTTTTCCTACTTCTACTCTCGTGGTCAGCTGGGTAGCTGGAACACTGGCGCCTGACGACAAGCGTGCTTTCGGTATGCCATTTGCCAGCTCGATTGGCAATCTCTCCAACTTCGTGTCATCGCAACTCTATCCGACTCAACAAGCCCCGTGATACATTCAGGGAAATGCTGTTTCAGCAGGTTTGACTGTTGTGGCGGGATTCTTATATAGCTCGTGCTGGATATTATTAAGGAGAAGGAACATGAAGAAGGAAAAGCTGGTTGCCGAAGGAGCAACCACGAACGGTCTCGAGGGTGACCTGGCTCTCGATCATAGGTACATTTTGTAATCTATTTGTAGGCTTACAAGCGGCGAAGAACAATGTGTAGCGGATTCTCGATTTTCATGACTACACACACAAACTGGGGGCATTAGAGTTGATGGAAGAATACAAATTGTTCGAGACAAGCACTGGTACGGGAGCAACGATGTTCTACCCATAATTACTTATGCCTGTTTTGATTATTATTGTGCTTTTCCTCGAATGATGACATTGGACTGAGCCTAGATCAGTCATTGAGAGCTGAGTTGAAAGATAAGGTGGTGATTGCAGTGTATGTTTCTCGGTACAACACTGTACAAACCCAATCGACACTCTCCGAATTTTTAGCACCCTGGACTCTTAATCGTTGTCTCATCGACACTGTCCTCATATGTTCCCCTTCTCTTCTCCTCTCCACCTAAATCTAACACACCTTGTTCTTGGTCAAGAAGTTTGTCATAACAGGTGCGACGCATGCAGTACAAGAGCACATCTGCATCAGGTATCAGCACTATGCTCACGCAAAGACATAATCTTGGTTTTACATACCTTCTCTTTATTCGTTGCAGTGCCTTCGGTCCCTGTAAGACAGCTCAAAATATTGTTGACATTCGTACCGGTCATGTACTTGTTGAAGCATGCACTAGCGTTGATAACAGCTCTGCAATTATCGCTGTTGACCTCGCAGACGGCTGCGAAGGTTGAGGATGTGAAGAGCGTCAGCAGCGTGAGGGAGAATAGGATGTGCATATTGACTTCGTGGTTGTGTATTCGAAGTCGAAGTAGAGCGAGATAGATCGAGAGTGAATTTGAGCTAGACAGGGTGAAATTTAGTTTGAAAGGAGGTTCCCCGAACGTACTTGGGATGAATGCAGTTTTATGGCGTCGATATCTTAGTCGTGTGGCACCTTCTTTCCCCTCCCCGCACAAGCAACTGCCATCCCATGATCGATATCAGATGGCCACATGGCTTGGAGGTCGACAAGCATAGCCGACGGTTCAGAAGCATCGATAGATTGGCCCACTTTGGATGAGCTGAGAACTAGACCATGATTTGGCGAGATGGTACACAAAACCTCGCTTATTTGGGCTGATTTTCAGGGGGTCAACAAGTACCATAGAAGTCTTGGCAGTTGTTTAGCCACATTACCCCATGTTACCCCACACCGTAATTGTTTATTGATGTGTTTATCTGTGTCGTCGGCACTTGGTAATGCTTATCCTTATTTGTCCCCGCATATTTCGCTAATTATTATGTGTGGTTGTACGAACTTCCGGTACTAGGTCTGAGCCGGCACTTGCAGTAAAGACGATTGTCACTTAATGTAACGAATCTCTTTTATCGACTTGCGACCCGATTGTCTTCGTCGAGCAGCATCGAAATATCTAAAGGACGATCGCGGAAATTCTTTGCTGCTAAGATCCGAGCCATGGTGAGTATATCAATGTGCAGGTGTTTTGTAAGGTGCCAAAGGGAGGAGGAAGCCGGCAAAAGCAAGAGACTTCAGCAGAGCATGGTACAAGAAATGACAACAAACTCGGGGCTTGGGACATCTTTTGCCGTCCAAATACTGCGAACAAACATTAGATTAAACAAATTCAAGTCATCGTCCATGTTCACACATCAGCCGAGATCTCGCATATCCTTCCTTAGCGTGAATCGGTACCCAGCAGCTTGCATCTCGATAGCCCAACACCCAATTCCCCTCCGCATCTGATCAAAAGGCCTTGCAATTCCTCCCCGATGACTTGGACGATATCCAAGACTTTCCAAAATAACCTGTCTCATTGAACTTAGTATCACTGCTAGCCTCAACGACTATTGTTGACTTTGAAGGAGTCGAATTTGAGGAAAGAGACGGCCGGCCCGCAAGCAAGACACAATGAGTTGGCTTACTCTTCTTGCTCTCGGAGCACTGGCTCCCTTTAGCAATGCCCTTCTTCGCTTCCAATGTTCGCAATTGGTAGTTGAGCGTCTCGACCCGCTTGTAGCCCCTGGGTCCATCCCGTCACCTCATCTTCATCAAATCGTCGGCGGAGTAAGTACCTGCCTCTTGATTCATCCACTATTCATTTCATCCTCGGGAGCGCTCAACTAAGAAACTCATAGAACTCATTCAATGCTTCCATGGACCCAAGCAAAGACATGCCAGGCGAATCAACATGTACCTCCTGTTCCTTCTCAGAAGACTTCTCCAACTATTGGACCGCAGTCTTGTATTTCCGTGCTAGGAACGGCACGTACAAGCGTGTCCCTCAGATCTCCCAGATTAGTGGTGCTACTGCTGGGATTACAGTCTACTACATGCAAGATGCTCTTTATGACCAAGAGCAGAAATCCAAAGTCACAGCTTTCAAGCCTGTAAGTCACTTAGATCCCGCCGAAGCAGAACAAGACTAACAAGCAACAAGGGCTTTCGAATGTTCGTCGGCGACGTCAACGCTCGCACCAAGAAAGCCATGGAGAACTTTCGCCAGCTGACATACACCTGTATGGCCAACACCGGTACTCGTGAGCCGGAAACGCTCGAGTTCCCATCAAAGCCATGTGCATACGGTATTATGGTGAACCAACGTTTCCCCACATGTTGGGATGGTGTCAATCTTGACAGTCCTGATCACATGGTACGTAGTTTATAATGCAAAGTCCCAACTCCACCCCGAGCATAACATACTGAATCTCGATATAGTCACACATGTCCTACCCCGAATCCGGAACCTTCGAATCCCAAGGTCCCTGCCCCGCCTCACACCCCGTGCGCATGCCGCAAGTCCTCTTCGAAGTCATCTGGGACACGTCCAAATTCAACAACAAAGCCGACTGGCCCGCCGACGGCAGCCAGCCCTTCACATGGAGCTTTGGCGACGCAACGGGCTACGCGAACCATGCTGACTACGTGTTTGGGTGGAAAGGCGATTCGCTGCAGAGGTTGATGGATACGCCGTGTGTCGTCAACTGTCCGAAGGCGAATCCCAAGACGCAGAATAATGCCGCGATGAATAAGTGCGTGCAGAAGTCGGTGGTTGATGAGCCGGTTGATGGGTGTAAGTTTTTTTTTATTGTACTGCACTGGCTGCTTCGAGGGATTTTGCTGACATGTGGTCTCCGATATAGGGCTTAAGGAATTGCCTGGCGGACACCAAGCTCAATACGCTTGAGCAGACGGAGGTCTTATGGGGGACAGGAGGGAGAGCTGGCCTGAGACCTGGCGGTGTTGGACTGTAATGTGATGGAGCAGTGATATATCAGGGACCGAGTTTCTTTCTGTATTTTTGTTATCGAAGAATTTCCCAAGTAAATTCTAGAATTTGAAACTGCTGGATGATATCTCTTGTTCCATGGTGTCTGCATCGGAAAGTCGGCCTGATGTGAAAAACCGGAACAGTGAGACTGTTGCTCTTGGAGTTTAGAAGAGGTAGTTATACAACATGAGATAAGAATGCCTCACTTGGGGTATTCATCGTGGACGACGCAGCCAAGCGACCTACGGAGCACTGCAGTGTGTCGCTCATTATGTCCCCAATGGCAAGTGGATAAATAATCTTCAAAGCTTATATAATTCCTCGTTGTGACCATTGAGCCAAACTAAGATACTGCTCCAACGGCGAAAGTGTACCCAACCCGCTTTATAAAATACACGAACCGTAAACCAATGCACCGAATACCCGAAACAGATCAAATATACATCACAAATGCGCCCCTTGGCTACCCATATGTTCAAGATCCCTGTTGCGCCTCACAATGCAGACAGTCGTCATTATCATCACTGCGGCACCTAGACCCCCTCCACCCTTTGTAAGAATTCTCTTACTCTCGTCAGTTCAACATCATGATGCTCGCTCTCGACCGCTCTTGTCAGGTTGTCTATGACATTATCGACATTTGATTCAGGTGTGCTTGTACACAAGCTGATGATCTGGCGGTACTTTCTCGCAAGCTCAGAACTCTTGCTTTGAAGTTCCCGAACGTTTCCGTCCAGTTCTTGGTTGACCGCTCTATAGGCATTGAGTCGAGCTCGAAGGACGTGGGCCGGTGGCAGCGAAGAAGAGAGAGCTTGTCGGTCTGCTCGATCGATGACCAGGGGCTGGTGAGGGCTGACGTTTATTCTGGAAAGGATAGAAGATGCTTGGTCGCTGATAGCGAGACCCTTGTCGGCATCCCCTAATTGCATCTCAACATCGCCATTCATTTGGCCGTATTGTGATTGCATTTGTGACAGGCGTGCTCGCTCCTCATCGTATGCTCTCCGAAGATTAGCGGTCTTGGTCTTGCGAGCATCTCGCTCCTTCGCCTCTGCCTGAAGAATCTCGACCCGTCTCCGTTGGTCACCTAGCTCGCCTGATGCATCCCGAAGCTGAGCATGTAGATCGTCGATGACGGCTTGCTTCTTATCAATCTCTTTACTGAACTCGCTTTCTGTCTGGTTCAGAAGTGTCGTAATGGCTACAAAAGTTAGCTCAGTCAATACCACGTCCAAGCCAGTACTCACAGTTTATGATTTCACTACTGCTCTCCTTCCTCTCGTTACTCATTGACTTGTTTTGGACCCGCTCTTCACCTGCACGACGCTCGAACTCTGATGGATCGCCAACACCGAAATCCATTGGGCTCAAATTTGACCGATTTGCAATTGATGCGTCCGCACCGACCTCAATTAGTTGAGATATAATACTTCGGTTGCCGATTCTGGACGCAATGTTCAAAGCTGTGTCGCCGGATCTGTCTTGGATATTGACAACCTCAGACATGAAGCGACCGATGCCAAGGGTCTTGAGAGGTGGTGGAGCGTTGGAAAAGGATTGCTGACTATTTGGCGCACTTCCCTGTCGAACAACGAACTCGAGAAGTGTTTCCAGGTGATATTTGCTCGCCTGACTTCTTCCCTTGACAGCCGAAGTGACCGCAATATGGTGAAGTACAGTTCGACCTCGTGAATCTCTGATCTCAATGCTCGGGCCGAGGAGCTCGAGAATGTCTGCGAAGCTGCCGGCTTCGAGATTGTTGGTGACCAAAGATGAGCGCATTAAAGCTGTTTCGCCTGACGAGTTCACCCTGAATATACTCGCACCATGAGAAATCAAAGCCTTGAGGAGACTGACTCGAGCAAGCGTAGCAGCCCAAATCAATGCTGTGTTGCAGCTGGCATCAATCGGTGTATCCAGATCCTCAGCACTCAAGCTTTGGAACGCTTTGTGGTTGGTGAAGTCTTCCTGGCTAGTGAAGAGAGACATCAAGAGGTCCTTCTTCGCACTGCTCTGGAGATTCGAAGGCATTGGAAGTGGTGCAAGGGGAAAGTTACCACCTTCGGCTTGCATGTGCTGGTTATGATAAACAAAGGACTCATTCGGTTCAGTAGGTGAGACCTCGCGCATCGACATGTTGAGGTAATTCTCATCCAGGTATTGACCGTTCATACTTGGCGAATGACGAATTCTCTTTCGTGGTGGCTCTTCAAAGTCTCCTCGCATATCATCACGTCCAGTATGTGAGAATTGCGTTGCGTATGCCGAATCTGGTTGTCCACTCACGGCGAAACTGTCAGCAGAAGCAAAGCTTTGCATGCTTTGTTGCGAGCCGCCTGGGTATGCGTTTTCTTGAGAACCAAGGTATTGTTGTGAAGATTGTCTGCTGAAGCTCGCGGGCCGACTGGCTGAATTGCCGTTCCTCATTCGTGGGACTGGTGAATCGAAGCGGGCTTTGCTGATAGCTGCAACTGCATGCGAAGCAGTGCTTGAAATATTCTTAAAGAACGTTCCGGACTGCCCACGCTCCCGGCTTTCGACACCTGAATTATACAGCCTCTTCCGCTGAGCGGCCATGGCTTGCTCTTTTGTGGGAGTATCAATCCCACCTCTACCGGCAATTCCTCCATCTTGCCCCATATCATACGTCAAGAGCGGACGAAGAAGCTCTTCCACACCATACTGTCTGCAAAATTCTAGCCCACGCTCGAACTTGATCCAGGTTCCTTGGTATTTGCCGTACCCACCCTGAACCTTCTCATGTTCTCCTATCAGGATCTCTTTTTCCAGAACCTTTGTGCGCTTTCCCTTCTCAATACCGGCCACCTTCAATATCTGCGTTGCGTTCAACCAGCTGTCCTTGCGTCGGCGCATCACTGCGATACCATTGACTTCCATTTCATACACATCTACCCCTGAATATATGGCCTGTACACATTAGCGGGAAACATTATTTTCGCGACGTGCATCCTCACCGAGTATATCTGCGGTGCAGAATTCCTTCGGTTGATTCCATTGCTACTATCATACTGTCGAAAACTTCCTCCGGGCTGCATCATGAGCCCACTCCCCTGAGAGCCCTGGCTCATACTGAACGACATGTGTGGAGTCGGTCGAGTCAGCTGCGAATCCTCGTCGTATGCGCCGCCAGCAGTAGAGAATGATGTTCTGTTAAGATGATTCTGGCGAGATTCGGACGTGGTCGCAAGCGGCTGAGGGTTTGTGGTGATTGTCGCAGCGGCCATATGGTGAAATCGGAGAATGGTTGTGTGCGTGGGAAAGAAAATAGGTTTGGTGAAGTCGCGTCACGCTGGGCATCCGAGGATAGAACAGGATCCGTGATTGCGCAACTTTGACGATGTCGCCGTCGAGCTGTGGATCTGGAAATGGTATGCGATGTGATGCGATACCTGTCCAGGGGAACGCGCTCTTCTCCTCTCGACGTGGACGTGTTCTGGCACGCGTTGGGGAGAATGGTTTAAAGTGGTTTCGAGGGGTCAGAGTGGGAAGTAGCCAATCGTAGCGGCGAAGCTAGACGCGCGAACTCGCGTCCGCCCAGATTTCACAAAGGTGATGAATATATGCACACAGCCGTGCATAATAATGCCATTCACATAACAATGGGATATTATTGGTTTGCTGCATCTCTCACTTGCAGTAGGCAATTAAGTCACAAGCTAATTTTCCTTTGTTTGTTCTCCTGCTTCTATTGGTCCTAAACTGTTTACTTTCCAATCGTTTCAGTTGTCGAGGTAAGCCTCGATTTCGAGGCATGAACCGATCTCCTTGGTCCAACTTCAGATGGTTTGCCTTTCTCAGCCTTGCGAATATTTACGCTCCAGTCCTCATTTCGATCCCACAACACTCACGATGCACCAATAACAGCAACGTTGTATAATGCCATCATCTTCACGGATATGGCTTCCGCCAGGCCGTCAACGTAATGTATCATTTGAGATCGTCTCAAACTACAGAGCTCTCCTACGCGCAGCAGGCTACCTTCCGGACTCATTCGCCAGAAAGTATGCATTCGAACGTATCAAGAGTCGATTCCGAGCTTCTCGTGCCAAAGCGTCGAAGTTGCCTCGGGAAAATGAAAAGTCCCGGAAAGACAGCCAAGACGAATATACAAAGCAGCACCTGCAAAGGGCAAGACGGTCGAGGAGGCTTTTGGAAAATGCTGGCAAAGGGGATATGGATGCCTTGAAGAAGGTCTTACTTGCTGTTCATGGTCGCGAGGGCGAAAGAAAACGGATGCTCCTTAAATATCTCCTACAACCTGACGAAGAGGCGCTCCCGAAAGATGCTTCTGCTCTTCAAGATCTCATTGACAAACCAGTGGAAGCAAACAAGAAGGCAAATATACCGAGTCAGAAATTGTACAACTTCATCAAGAACCAGCAAGAGAACCAACCATTGGAATTACACAAGGAGAAGATACGGCAGGTGAAACCAAAGATGCCGAAGGAGAATATATGGGGTCGGCCATTACCAGCGAATTTGAAGGAGTCTAGGCAAAAGAAATGGTGGGCCGTTACGCTCGAAAAGATATTACCTCCAATACCTCGAAGCGAGTGGGAAAGACTACGAGGTCTTGCGACAGGTGCTGTACCTTTGGAAGCACAACCAACACGACGGACAGCCATACCTACAGAGGTAGAGGAACTTTCGGCAGACGAGAAGAGCAAGGAGCTGTTGCAGTATTTCCAGACACCAGCAAGACCCAAAGTCAACGGGTTAGCACAGCTAGCAGAGCTGCATCGGCCAATTAAGCACAATGAGACGAACGGAACAGATATCCGCAATCGTTCGATACGGAGGCTGTATGCATCTATCTGGAGCTTGTCACCAACCATGACATATGACGAGGTCGGAAAGAAATGGGACATCGCATGGGGCGGACAGAAGTCGCGCGCCCTAGAAGGCGTTATCCCGAAGCCTACTCGGGCCGAAGAGGAATTATTCGAAGGGCTGGAAACCATACCCCAGGATCTCAGCAAGGTCAAGTGGCGGAGCAGTGATGTGAAGCGTACGCTGAAAGAAGAAGCTTCTGAGCGTGGCCAGCAGAAAGACGAGATCAATCTACAAAACGGATGGATCTAAGTATATCATGTATTTTTCTGTATAGTACAACCAACCAGATACCCAATTCCCTTGTCTATTTTCCAACATCTATAAAGCCAATTATCAAGTACTACCCCGTCCTCCAGCCAACTTTACCAAGCCCTCCCCATCAACCCTCATGGTCTGCCACTCACTCAAAGCCTTCGCCCCAATCTTCTCACTCTCATAAAACCCAATGCTCGGGGTATTCCACTTCAATACGCACCACTCCAGCCTTCCCCCCTTCATCTCCACCACCTCCTTCGCCAACTCCTGTATCAACCTCTGTCCATACCCCTTCCCTCTATATTTCTCCCTGACGAACAGATCTTCGAGCCAGATCCCAGGCCGCGCTTTCCATGTGCTGTAATTGTAGAAATAGAGTGCCATGCCAGCGGCCTCGCCAGAGGGTGTGAAGAGGAGCACACAGCGGGCGGGGCGTGAGGAGGAGATACTTTCATCTGATGTGGTGGAGGAGGATTCGGAGGGCGCGAATGCTATTGTTGAGGCGAGGAGTTCCGGGGTAGCCTCTACGGCATTGGGCTCTTTTTCATAGTCGGCTAACTCTTGGATGAGTTGGAGGATTGTTGGAACATCTGGGGTTGAATGTCAGCGGCTCGTCTCAAGAGTCTATTACTTATGTCTCCTGTAAGGGAGAAAGAGAGGTATACCTTCACGGCGTGCGTGCCGGATGAGAACTTCTTCCTTTGGAGCTGACATAGCGATTGAGTGCTGAGATTGTCTGTGGTGAGATTCTGGGGAGACAAGTCTTCAAATACTGGCTTCTACGACGTAGGTTATGGATCAATTGTGTTTGCAAGTCGTCAAGAGGAGGGCGTGGAGTATCTCTTAGTGGGGTAGAACTCAAGTACCCCGCCAAATGTCTTGGCAGGTACCTGTTCAGACTCGGGAATGATGACAAGATGCAACCCAATCCCTGATTGTTGACGTACTGTGATATTCCAAACACCTCAATAATCATCTATTTCATCTTCAATACGAGACTGTCGTCTTTCGCTGAAATATGTATCAATATATCTACTCTCAGATTTCATTGTACCGCATCTGAAGCATAGTGATATTCTCTAGATGTGCCATTACATCCAGAACAGAGCCGGAGGTGCCTCCGCGGCAACATCCCATAATAGTGGCTCACAGAGTAAGCGCACAGTTCTAGAGGTCCGAGAGCTTCGAAGGGAAGTCTTGTTGAAATTCGAGGAGCTTGCTCCAAGATGGCAGTTGAAGAGCCCAAAGATACGATTCCAACTGGTCCGCATGGACCTGCCGGATTGGGTAGAAGGCTCCATCGAAATGATCCACTAATTTCTTCTCTTTCCGTCTCTTGCATCGTTCAGAAACTATATGTACATGTACTCTTGGCTTTCCTCTTGAAGCAATTCTCAGTAGCTTTTGTCCTGTGCTTGAATTTTTGCTGTTTTTCTGCGAGGTTTATTTTGGTAGATTGCAAAAGTGGCATCGCGCAGCATCAAAGATCAGAATCATTTTTGTCTAGCTCAATTTTAGCTATCAAGCACCCCGTTCGCGATAGAGGCGTCGTAACCAAGAATTCATTGTTACTTGATCCGCAATGTCTTCCTCCAAACCGCACGTTTGTGTTGTCGGTGCTGGAGTCTCCGGCTTGAGATGTGCGGAGGTCTTGCTTCAGAACGGCTGTCAAGTCACCATCATAGAAGCTAGAGATAGACTTGGTGGGAGAGTAAGTCTGACTTGCCAATCATCTTTCAATCGACGCTGATATTGCGAAATAGATATGTCAAAGTGACAAACTTGGATACAGAGCGGACATGTAAGTCATCATCGCAACCTTTTGCGAAACTGGCTGACATTCATGTCAGAGGACCAAATTGGATACACACAGCAAGTCTTGTCAACATCAGAGAATTACACATTCTAATGCAAAACTCAGTCCGATGCAGAAGGCCGCTTTCCCATCCTCGAGCTCGCGAAGAAAACTAAAACTCCACTCCACAGCTGGAACGATAAACAGAACATCTACAGTATATCCGGAGAATTACTACCAGCCGCAAAATCTGATGAGCTTTCGACGATTCTTTGGACGAATATTGAAAGCGCCATAGAGCACAGCTCAAAGAATGGCAAAGACATCCCAGAGACAGACAGTCTGCGCGATTTCCTGCAACAGAAAGCGAAAGAACGATTTCCCGATGACGAGGAGTCAAGAGAGTTGTTGATGCAGATGGCTGAGATGTGGGGTGCGTACATTGGCGAGCCTGTCCATAGGCAGAGTCTGAAGTTCGCTTGGATGGAAGAGTGCTGCGGCGGTAGTGAGTATTCGAAATGCTCTAAGTAAGATGATCACTCACGATACTTAGCTGGCGAGAAGTTTGTCGAGACGACCTGGGAAGCTATTCTTGCCGAAATTGCAAAGTTGTCTCTTGAGAAAGCAAAAGTGCGACTTGGCGAAAGGGTGGTAGGAGTCCAAACTATGGAAAGAAATGCCGAGGGAAGTCAAGTCGTTGTGTCAACAGATAAAGGAGAGAATCTTATATTCAATGAAGTCTTGATGACCACTCCTCTCGGATTCTTGAAGCGGAACAAAAACATGTTCCAGCCAGTGTTACCAGAACGCCTCCTGGCAGGCATCGACGGAGTCTCTGTAGGGCATCTAGAGAAAGTAGGACCATCTCCTGGGGCTTTTGGGGAAAGCAATGACTAACAAGTCAGGTCTACATTACATTTCCCTCAGCCTTCTGGATCGACCCACCAACCACGAAGCCAGACCCCAAACTTTCACCTGCCGAACTATCAATAGTAAATGATACTTTTCCAGGCTACACAAATTGGCTTTCCCCATCCTACTCCCTCTCCACGAATCCAGAACGCTTCCCGATCGAATGCTGGAACCTCGCCTCTTTCACACCACCCAACGCCCACCCCACACTAATCTTCTACCTCTACGGGCCCTGCTCAGCCTACATTACCAGCCTGGTCCATGGTCTCCCAGAATCCGAACATCATGCCCTCCTCTCCGATTTCTTCATGCCCTATATTTCCCTACTGCCGAACTACTCGGCTTCGAATCTAGATTGTGAGATCAAGGCTATCTTGTCGACAGAGTGGCAGAAGGATGAGTTGAGTGGGTATGGTAGTTATTGTAACTTTCAGGTGGGTGCGAAGGATGCGAGTGGAGATGTGGAGGCTATGAGAAGGGGTGTGCCAGAGAGAAGATTGTGGTTTGCTGGGGAGCATTGTGCGCCGTTTGATGAGGTATGTTCGAAGGTTTCCTCCATGTTATTCTATTCTGGGAAAGACAAATTCTGCATTCTTTCGAAGTGATAGATTGCCGAGCTGACTTTTATCAAGTGCGGAACAGTAGCGGGCGCATATCTGAGCGGCGAGGGCGTTGCTGTACGTATGTTGGAGACGTATGAGATTACAAACCCGGTCATTTAGAAGTCGAAAGCAGCTTGAAACCAGAAGTCATCGTGTTGGCTTACCTTTCAGCTCAATCTCATAGTTTTGTAAGGAAATATTGCTGCTGTCGAGAAGAATATCGTTCATGAATTAATCTGTGTCAAGAAAGTCCCAGATATTTATGCGATCTCGGGAAGATTATTGTTTTCGTCACTTTCCGACGAAATCGAAGAAACACTTTTTTAGGTTCTCATCTATAGTCTCAGGAAGTCCGAGGACTTTCACTGACCAGACGCCGGCTCACAGTCCTCCACACACGCTTAGCAGCGTATACCATATTTGCTGCCGTCTGCGTATACTGTTCCTTAAAGCAAGCCTTACAACCAGTACATTTACTCACCACATCACCCCAAGGTAGCCAAGGTTCCCAACCTCTCTTCCGAGCCCCCATCATCGCATTTGCTATATCCAGAATCTTAGTAGCAAAATGCATAGCTTTGATACCGAGCATGTTCAGTTGTATGTTGCGGTAATATCTGTTGGTTATTGGCCCGTCGAACATTGTGGCCCCTTCAACTATTGCACATGGACTGCAAACCAAGGTTAGCCTTTGTATGATAACTATTTGTGTACAGAGAACAAGGGAGCTTTGACTTACTAGTAAGTCCGCTTGTAATAATAAACTAGATGTTCAACCTCGTCCCAGTGATCAGACAGAACTGGAGCGACCAGGTTCCGGGGAATGTTGTCTCTCCAGAATTCGAAAAGTCGTTCTGTGGCGGCATTGGAGAACCTGATGAGTTAAAAAAAAATGGATATTTGCCGATTGCGTATGGAAGTATTAGCTTACCGAACCTGGAGGTGATCGTATAAGGGCGGAGTGCGCCGACTGCAGGCATTTATGTGACGCATTCCAGGGTCTGAAGTTCTGATTATATATGATTTATTGGGATATAATTCTTTATAGAAGGGAAATTAAAAATTGAATTATAAGTTTTCTTGGTCTTGTATGAAAAAAGGCTCAGTCGCTTGGAAAAAGGAAAGACATCTGGACTGGCTCGTGGGAGACCGGACTAGTATTCTGGCACTTACGCCGGCTCTCTGTCTAGGTGCTGATTTTACCACTACAAGTCAGAATCTAGGAAATGATCGAGCCGTCGGTGAGCTTAATGCTTGATTTGCCTGGAAAGTTCTTCGAATCAGTGCCAGCAAAAGCCCACCATTTCGGCTTTCACAACCCAAATCGGGGAATTGCAAACTCAGCGCACATAGGATACTTAACCAATCGATCCATCTCAAGCAGAGACAACAAATCACAAAGAACACAGGTTAGAATGACGGATGCAAACAATAAAAAACACTCTTCCATGTTAATTCAGTAGCAATGGCTGAGCAAGATCCTTCTTCACAAGCCCCACAAATACACCAGCACAATACCGCGCTTGGCCTCCAGGGCACTCCTTCCACCTCGCCAGACCCGGAGCACCCCAATAATAGATCACGTTTTTAGCAGCAAATAACTCGACTTCCTCCATTTCCCAGAGGTCCCGCTGCGAAAAGAATAACCCAGTCTCACACACCAATGGCTCACAGCATCCACTGAATCCGATCTGCTTCAGAAATCTCACCAACGCTGCATTTCCCTCTTCCTTCTTGTCGTCTTTCCCAAATAAACCTTTACTTGTCAGCTTTGGGTTTTCTGGATCCGTAAATCCCCAGAGGAATCTGTCCAACTCCCCTTGTGCGTCAGCAAGCAAGGTCTCCGCAATTGTGAGAGGCACCATATTCTCTAGCCAGAAACCATGCTCATCATGTCGGCCCCTTTGAGTTTCGCCAAATGGATCGCTGTGAATATACCAGTTGATGACAGGGACGAGATGAGTGGGCCCATTCCTAGCTTCAACACACGATGGGTTTGGCCGCCACGTCTTACCTCTCTCCTCACTCCGTGAATCTGCAGTGAAAATGAAAGAATAATCGCCTTTGGCCTCGCATATGCACATTATCTTCTCTGCTAGCTCGTCTAGGCTGGAAGATGGCGGTCCCCAGCTGGCTTCTTTCGTCAGCGCTCCGATGCAGGCGAGCAGCCTGTTTTGAGGATATTTCGCATCGAAAGTCCGCATGGAGATATTCGAAAATATTGCCAGAGCAGGACGCTCGAGATAGCCACTTAAGGTAACATCGAGCAGTGTGTCTTCGAGTACATTGAGATTAGGAAAAGTTGATACGGTGGTGCCGTCGGAGACGTGATTGTCGCGTTTGTATCGGGATAGGGAATGTCCTATGCAATCGAAGAATTGCGTAGCTTCCACCACGACTTGAACATCGGGATGCTCCTCAGAGACGGGCGTCGTAAAGTAGGTTGCGCGGCTATTGACGAGTTCTTGGTATGTCCAGACTCGAGAAATCCAAGCATCATCTTCCAGAATTTGCATGTCTGAAAGTGAAAGAGGTGCTGGCGAGACTGTAGCAGAGGCTTGCTGCACGATTTTCCAGACAGATGATTTGAGTGCAATGATCACGGACATGGCTGCGTTGTAGATGAAACCCATACTTTCATGATCAGCAAATGCACGTCGACGGTCGGAAGGCATACCTTTCAAGGGTTCTCAATCTTGGCGACCCCTCAAGCTGAGGAATACAAAGCGCATCAATCCAGAAAGCTTCAATCTTCTCGCCTCCGAGATCACGATGTATCATGTCAGCAGCCCTGATGACAGCTTCGAGGACTGGTCTTGTCTGATCCGATATGTCTCTTTGGCAATTGAAGAAACCTCCCTTCTTCTCCACACCAACACCCCAGACGTAGGATACACAGTGGAATTTGAGGTCTTTAGCATCGGGGTCATGAGGTCCTGTGACTCGCCAGAGACTGTTGTGAATTTCTTCATCGCCTGCCTGCCTTGCAGAGCCTTCTGGAACAGGAGTGACTAGGTTCAATTCCATGCTTGCGCAGGAGATTCACGAGAGGGGGTAGATCAATAAACAGAGAAAGATAGTAGGAAGCGAAGGAATCCATTTTTCTGTATCATCGAACCACAGAGCATCCCCATTGCGAGAGGTTCGGCGCTGGCCATTCTCAGCTCATGCTGTGTAACCATCGTGGACGAATGAGCTGTCTTGGATAGACCCGGATAAGAAATGACCCCCACGAGACACATGGAGAAGAAATATGAAACATTTTCAACGACTTGAAATCCGACAATGAAGATATATTCAGAGGGAAGGAAGAAGCTCAGATGTACCGAGCCGGGAGAAAGGGGAGCGAAGGGGGCAGAATCGCTCGCTCACCGCCCCGCTCTTCAGGGGGTTCTTCCCGAAAGAATCTACTGACGTAAGAGATGTCACTGGCGCTGACAGCGACGATCTCCTTTGATTTCAAATAAATATTCTAGTGCTTGGCTGTTTTGTGTGTCTCAAAAGAACAGATTTCGGGATCTTTTTTTTTGATTCAAAAGTCATAAATAAATAACCGCTTTATTTACCGAGGATGTCAAACAATACAGTCCCCACCGTTGCAGGCGGGAAGAGAATCGTAAAGTATCCCCCATCACTGTCTAAGCTTATACTGATGGATGACCAAGGTCTTTACAGGTGGTTCTGGAAAAGCAGGTCGTCATGTAATCCCGTACCTCATCAGCAAAGGTCACAAAGTCCTCAATTTGGATCTCGTACCTTTCCCAGATCCATCAGTCGATGTCTACACTCTAAAGACAGATCTCACAGACTCTGGACAAGTCTTCAATGCTCTGACATCGCATTTCAACATGACTGGGTACAACGAGGGTCCAGTCCCGAGCGCTCCTGATGTCGTTATCCATTTTGCTGGTGAGTTTCTTGACTTGAATCATGAGACGGGAGACATTGACATGACCCAGCGTATGCGAGAAACATGCTCGTTCCTGATTCAGAGCTCTTCCAGGCCAATGTTCGAAGTACATACAACGTCATTGAAGCAGCTTGCAAACTCGGTGTCAAGAAGATCCTCATTGCATCATCCGAGACTACATATGGTGTCTGCTTCGCCCAAGGAGATGCAGATTACCACTCTTTCCCACTCGAGGAGGATTATGATGTTGACCCGGAAGACTCGTGAGTAGAATATAACCAATCTTAACGTTATCTGTGCTCACAATGTCTCAGATATGCGCTCTCCAAGATCTGCGGCGAGAAAACAGCCCGCACTTTCGCTCGCCGCTTCAAAGCCGACATTTACGCATTCAGAATCGGTAACGTGATTGAGCCTCATGAGTATGAGAAGGATTTCCCCACCTACTTAGGCGACCCTCCATCTCGCAAGCGGAATGCATGGAGTTATATCGATGCCCGAGATCTCGGGCAGATTTGTGACTTGGCGATTCAGAAGAGCGGCCTGGGATTCCAAGTTTTCAACGCCACGAACGATACGATTACCGTCAGAGATTTGACGACGAAGGAGTTCTTGGCCAAGGAGTGTCCTGATGTCAAGATCACGAGAGAGCTAGGCGAGTTCGAAGCTCCTTTGAGTAACAGGAAGATCAGGGAGGTTTTGGGATATAAGGATGTACATGATTGGAGGAAGTATGTAAAGTGATGATGGTATGAGTCATCTCTCGCTCTTTAGATAAAATAGATCAAAAATTCTGTATATACACTCAGAGGTTCCCTTCATCTCCGAGATCTCATCCGTCCTTTCTCATAGCATGTATCTAAATGTCGGTGCTCTATCGCCCATTTCGCTCATCTCCTTCAGACTCAATCCAGCCTCGTTCCCTTCCCTTTCCCTCTTATCATTTATCCTCTTATACCCTGTCCTCAACACAACGACCGCAACCAGCCCCACAGTCACAAATCCGATCTCCAGCCCATGCCCAAGCAAGTACTTCGGAGCATCATTTGACCGGTAGAAATTACTCGCCATAGCGCCCGCCAAATTACCCGCACCGATATGAATCGCCATTCCAGCAGAACGCTTATAGCTGCCCGCGAGATTGGTGGACATCCAAGTGATGTTTCCGGGAAACGCGGGGTATATTCCGCAGGTTGCGATGAATACGCCTGCGTAGACGAGACCGGGAAGACCACCGACAGCGGAAGCAGAGATGGCGATGATGAAGCCGATTAGAATTGCGCACATTGGGAGGAAAATGTATGGCGCGCGGCCAGATTTGGATTTATCGGAGTAGTAGGCCACAACGATAGTGATACATGCTGCTGTGATGTAGATGGGGACGGTGAGAAGTTGGGCGGTGCTGGACGTGTAGCCGAGTTCTCGAATAATAGATGGCAGGAAGAGTGAGATTCCATACAAGGGACAGACGATTCCCCAATACATCTAGGTCAAAGTCAGCAATAATCCATGGGAAATGAAACAGAAAGAGATACATACCCATAAAGCAACATAAATCTGCCAGTCGGTAAAAGCTGCTTTGACATGCTTCCACTTGAACCCCTCGGTCTCAGCAACCATCTGTCCCGAGCCTTTCGAGCCCTGATACTTGAGTCTGTGAACGACCCAGGCTCGTTCTTCGATTGTGAGAAATGAAGCTGTGTCTGGGAAGTCGTATAGGGTGAAGTATGCCAGGATAGCAACTAAGACAGTTGCGATACCTTCAAGGATAAAACTGAATACTGAATCAGCTTGATTGGTCTCAAAATAAAGCGAAGGCAACTCACATCCATCTCCAGCCTTCCAAACCTCCAACATTATCCATCTTCGCAATTGCAAAAGCAAGCAGTCCCGAGAAGGCTCCCGCGATACTGGCAGCACTGAAAAACAGAGCTTGTCGGAGTTGAGCTTCATGTCTGCAATACCACATGGTTATGTAGTACGCTACACCAGGGAAAAGACCTGCTTCGGTGACACCCAGGAAAATGCGTGCAATCAAGAGGCCATGGTATGATTGGACGATGCCCATAAGTGTCATCACAATGCCCCAGGCTACCATTATGGTGGGAAGCCATATTGAAGGACGGAGTTTTTTCAGCCTGTTGCTCGAATGTCAGCCATTATCTTCTTCGTTGAGAATTTCTAGCGACCAACTTTCGAAGTGCGGGTGCAAACAGCACGACTTACAGTAAATTACTCGGCACCTCAAACGCGCAGTACGTAAAGAAGAAGACCGTTAAACACCAGTTATACTGAGGACCAGTCATATTCAACGTTTCTGTCAACCCCTCGATCTTCGCATTCCCAATGTTTCCTCTATCCAGGAAACTCAACAGGTACAGTAGTGCCAGCATAGGCAGAAGTCGAATATCCATTTTGCGCAAGACTTTCTTCTCGTCGACATGGCTGAAGTCAACATCATGGCCGTCCCAGTTCGGGTCGTGAGAGCCCTTTCTGTTGTGTGATGCTGTTTTGGCGGGATCCTCGTCTTGGAAGAGCGTGTTCGACTTCTTTTCTTCAGGGTCATAGGCTGGCGATGTGAGAGTGGTAGGTGAGTCACTACCGTGAGATGCGCGTGGATGTGCCATGGCGACCTGCTTTGCCTAAAGTCACTCTGATCACAGCTGAGTAGTACCTTCGATCCTGAAAAGTAACAGAATAAAAGCAACAGGGAGGGGAAACAAGCCTTGCTTTATGGAGAAGCCAAGCTGAATAATCGCAATGAAGCATGTGAACAAGGATAGACAGGCTACCCCACAAACAGACAAGAAACCCTCAAGATCCTCCATGCCATCCATGCCATCCAGCCATCTCGTCCCAATGTCTTGGGACCGTGTGCGTAAAGCTCCACACCTACTTCTAACCTCATTTTCAAACCAGTGAAGAGTCAACAATACCATCGTGATGTCAACCTGCCAAGATGACAGTTCCAGTGGCATCCTATTATACGGAGGCGGGAGAGAATGCTGGGGACGGCCAAGCAGCGCCGCCGACCTCACAGTGCTGATCTTCAAGCTTTGTGGTGTTGAGAGCGGGATGTACCCCGCGATCTTGGGGGCGTTTGCCGATGACAAGGATTCGGATCAGATTCGGGCCAATTAAAGGGGTGCCGAGTTACTTACCGAGGGGGTTAGCCGAGATGGTGCTGGGCTTTGGATTTTGTTGGAGGAGCATATTATGGTTTGGTAGAAGGAAGATAATCTTACACTTACATATAATGGAAATGTACGAAGGCATCAGGTACAAAAATATTATGAGGCTATTGCTAAATCTATGGACGCAAGGTATCAGATGAAAATGCAATCAAGTAAACAAAGGAATTTCTCGCAAGCCCTCAGTGCAATACAAACAACCAGTCATCCAAAATCAATGTGCAATCTTCTCTTCTCGTGTCATAACTCTCTCTCTCCCCTTTTCTATATCTCCAATTTACTTCCAAAATGCAACAAAATCTTCGATCAATTGTTCAGCACCAACGATGGAGAGCATCTCCTCGGGCGCAAACACTCCCATATCGATCTCTTCTCCGTAGCATCGGAGTTCGATATCAACTGATGGCTGCAAAAAAATTAGTCTTCCATCTGCAAACAGACCGATTCTTGCGCAAAAACTCACCAAATACGCCCCATCTCCTACGTCCTTCTTCACCATCGCTTCATTCGACTCACTCTCTACTACCTCTGCCCTTGTGCCCAGATCTTGCACCGGCTTCCATTCCTCTCTGTCCTCAATATTTTCATCGTTTGACATGAGTGCACTCTCAGGTCGCAGGATATTGACGAAACAATCAACTCTCACACCCGTCCATGCATAAATCTGCTCCAAGCTAGCAGAAACCATTTCCTTACTTCCAATCCTGCTAATATCACTCTGTACATCCTTCGCGATATCCTCAATGCTCCGCTCCAGTGGCTGTTGGACACAAAGTGGTAGGAGATTGAGTGTAGGGGCTACGAGTGATGATAGGTCGGAGCCGAATGGTGCGCGATTCGCAAGATAGATGCCGAACACGACCTGTGGGATAGGTATTTCGGGATTTTCACTCTGTTGTTGGAGTGTACGGGCGCGGAGTTTGGAGATCGCTGCGAGAAAGAGCGCATCGGTGCTGACGCCTGTTGCTTGAGCCAGCTTTCTGAGGGACTTGATGCGTATGGAGGGACGATAGACTTCAGTCCGCTTCGTGCTTGTGAGGGCGTTGGTAGGGGACGCGGGCGTTGGAACACTGCTGAGGTAGGATGTCCATTTCTCCTTTGTAATTGATGAGGAGATTGCTGATATGGACTGAGCGACAAAAGTTTTGAGGCTGAGACCAGGTGGCTCTAATGTCGCTCCATGGTAGAGAGCTTGCAGCTCGTCGATAATGATAGGAAGACTGACACCATCGTAAAGAGCATGGTGAAGAACCAGCTTGATCATTACTTCTGATCTGTCCTTGTTTTCAACAACTAGATTCAATGGTGGAAGTTGAAGGTCGCCGCTATATTTTCGAGTAGCCGCTGAAGTGCCTTGAGGCTTGTAAATCACCTCATTCGGTGGATCCTTGAAGACAACTTGAAGAATCCTCGACTGTACTTCTAAGAAGCCTGTTCGCAGTATATCGTGTCTTGCCACGAGTGCCTTCCAAGCATAATCAAGTTTTGCTTTATTGATAGGACCTTGCAGCGCATATGTAAAGGTCTGGTAGAACATCGCACCTTGCGAAACTTGCCACTGCCGAATCACATATTGCTCTCCAGCGGTGGCAGGCATGATGTAGTCGATTTTGCCAGCTTCTTCCTCAAGACTCGTCCGTTCGGCATCCAAACCAAGGTCCGAAATAGCATCAGTGATGACTTGGTCAATATCGAGAGAGGTCTCGGCTTCTGAGGCAAAGGTCTGGGCTGCTTTCGCCATGGCAGAAACAGTGTGCTCTCTCATGATATCAGAGACGCTCATCTTTATTCCAGAAGTCTTCAAAAGTGCTGGTAGTTTGAGAACGGAGATTGAGTCCAGACCGAGATGGAAAATTGTTGAGTCCTTATGGATCGAATCTTCTGGGATATCGGAGAGTGCGTGAAGAGCAGTTCGGATGGCAAGTTCCGTGCTAGTCCAATTAATGTTAATGGCGTCAGCTCTTCGTGGGGTCGTTATCTTCTTCTGGTCTTGCTTGGGCTCGAAGGCTGGCAGTCCACAGACAGAAAAGCCGTCCTTTCCAGAATTGATGGACTGGGTCTCGGGAGCAGTCACAATTATTGCTAGCACTTCATCCAGTGCATCGAGAACTCCCGCTGTTTCATCAGCATTCCTGGCTATGGCTTTGCAGGCAGTAGTCCATGAAAGATATTCATCGTCCACAATCTCCATCTCGACACAAATTGGGAACTCCACGTCTGAAACACCATAGACCGACTCATACAGCTTGCCCTCACTCTTTGTCTTGCGACGACCTTGATATATAAATAGCGTATCAAACAATGTCGTTTCCTTGGACAAAGCTGAGTCTTGCCTGCTCGCAAGGGCATAAGCTTGAGCAGTACCGAGAGGAAAATGTTGATATTGACGCGTTGTGTCGCTCATGTCTTGCATGTATCTCAGCATGTCCATTAAAGTACCATGGATGACCGAGCGAACGGCCACTGTATTCATAAGCGGGAACGTGACGGAGGCAGCTTCCTCAGAGTCGCGACAGGAGAGTACAGATCCGAAGACGATGTCGAGTTGACCCATAAGCTGAGAGAGGACGAGAGCCCAACACGTCTGGCCGAGAGTCTGAAGAGTGATTCTCGATGTCTTACACAGGGCTTCAATTGCCTTAAGAGGCACTTGAGATCGCCGTTCCAGTCGGGTACTCGAATTTGACTGCCCAGCCCCAGAGTCTTTACGCGGATACTTCGCGAGAGGCAAGTTCGACAATGTTGTTCTCCAGAATTTCTTGGCATCCTCGGTGGTGGACTGGAAGACCTCTTCCAGGAAGGGCATGAAATCTGGTCGAGACGAGACCTGCCCATGATATGCTCTTTGAATATCCTCGTGCATTGCACGAAGCGATGTTCCATCGTATAGAGCGTGAGATATGGCGATAACCACGTACTTCGAGGTCCCCGCATCGACGAAGCGAACTTGCAATAATTGTTGATCCTGAGCTGCAAGTTTGGCGGATTCAGCTTCGAAAATGTCCACAAAGTCTGTAAAACTTTGTCCATGCTGCAAGGTGCTTGTCTCCGATGAGATGCACCCGGATTGCTGTTCGGGACTATGTACAACCTGAGCGAAGCTTACTGCTGCTTTCGGGTCATCCACCTCCACAAATGTTGTCCTCAGAATAGGCGACTGCTCAACCACACTTCTGACGGCATTTCTCAGCTTCTCCAATTCCACGCCATCGCTCAGTTCGAATCCATCGACGTTGAAGTATCTCTTGTACCCCGAATTGACCATCTCGTTGACCATACTCTGCTGCAACGGCGTAGCTGGCAAGACGGCTTCAACACCACTTGGAAGTTTGTCTTTGCTCTTGAGATACGTCGTCAAATATTGACTCATCTGCAGCAGTGACTGTGCGGTAGTAGTCTCTGGGCTTTTGTCTTTGGCAGAAGTATTCATGGCAATTTTGGCGATGGTCTGGCTTCTGACGATAACACTGACGGGTATTTCGATACCTTGCTTTTTGAGACGAGATGCGAGTTTGATGACATCGATGCTGTCTAATCCGAGTTCAAAGATCGATGATGTTTCTTTGATAGTGTGTTCGGACACATTAGCTAGTGCTGCGATCTCTGATCTGATGGCCTTCGCTTCTTCCGTCCAGGTGAAGGGTCCATTCTGTGCCTCCTTGGTGCCGAGCTTAGTTGATGGAATCGATTGATCACGAGATGGCGCATAGTTGTTACTCAGGGTTGAAATAATGTTGTCTCCTGAGCTTTTGAGCATTTCGGTTAGTGCCTTCTCGAACTGCTGAAGGAGATCCTCCGCTGTTGACTGCGTGATGGCCGACCCCTGTGCCACGATTGTGAGGGAGAGTTTGCTACTGTCCGGACTCAGCGTAGCCTCGAAAGCCAACGGATACTATTTCAAGTTAGCTTCTCTTCTATACACAGAAGAACAAAATCCATCTCACGTCAGCAACCATCTCATCACCAACATCCGTCCACATGCCTTCAGCAAATCCCTCATCCTCGGCCTCTGGTCTCTGAAACACGAACAAGGTATCGAAAAGACTCTGTCCTGGCTTCGCAGGACCCCACCTCTGGATATCCTTCAATGGCGTGTGCTGGAAATCCTGCATCTGCATGTTGAACTCATGGCATTGAACCACCAATTCGGAGGACATGGTGTTGGGTTGAATTGAAACATGAAATGGGACAGTATTGAAGAGTGGGCCGATAACTTTATCTGCACCTTCGAAATCAATGGCGCGACCTGATGTGACGACACCGATTGTGAGGTTTGATGCAGTGATATTTTGAAGTACCGAAACCCAGGCTGCTTGGACCAAGGCTTGAGGAGTTACACCAAGTTGCTTGCGCAGAGAGTCGAAACCAGTGAGGTTTTTCGCCGTCCAAGCGACGACAATATCGGTCGTTGATTCCAGGTTATCGGGAAAGTGACTCGGAGACCAAGCATCGAGATGTGATGTCCAGAAATCGTTGGCTCCAGGGACCTTCGCAAGAGGTCCGTACGGAAGTGAGGATGTAAATTGAGGGCCATACTCGATCGAGTCCTGATCATAATATTCGTCCACGACACGACGCAACAGCATTGTCAGACTGTTGCCATCATAAAGGCCGTGGAATATTTGCAGCCTCATGATTCGTCCTTCCGCGTTGAGACTGTAAGGAACTCTCAAAGCAGCTACTTTATCTTCTGAGTCGTAGTCGATGTGTTGAGCGTATGCAGAGCCATCTCTGCGCAACACGACTTGAGCGAATCCATCATCAGTAGCCACGAATTTCATCCTCAAGACCTCAAGTTTCTCCACAACTCTCTTCCACGCACCAAGTAACTTCTCCGCATCGACACCTTCATCAAGCTCAAATTCGAATTTGTTAAAGTACAGCGCAGTATCGCTTTCCAAGAACCGGTAGATCATGCCTTCCTGTACCGGCGTACACGGCACAATCTTCTCAACGTCAGCACTCTCGATGCCGAGATCTTCACAGATAGACACCATATGTCTCTGCTCGAAGGCAGCAATGCTTTGTGCTGCTGCAACATAGGCATTTTCTCTTCCTTGGTCCGTCTCGCTGCCTTCAAGGAGAGCTCGGACGAGTGCTTTCATCGAGGGGTTATTCTTGACCACAGAAAGCTTGGCATTTTCCAGACCAGCGTTCTGTAAGGCTCGAGCGAACCCAATGATGGAAATGGAATCGATTCCCAACTCGAAGATAGTCGTACTCCCTGTTAAAGATGTGCCTTCGATTTCCAGGGCTTTGCCGATGATATCGAGCACGCGTTTCTCGCTCTTGTTCCATGAGTTAGAGTCTTGATCAGCTTGGCTCAATTTCTGTAGATCCTCCACTTTGAGTTCGTTGTACATAGCAGCGAGTTGTTTGGAGTCGGCCTTGTTGTTTGCGTTCAAGGGTAGGGCTTCAATGGGGATGAAATGCGTGGGTACCATGTATCCAGGCAGGCGAGACTTGCAAGCATCTCTCATAGCCGAGATTGGAGTGCCATCATTGTCGGAATCTGAATTCGTGACAAAGAATGTGACGAGCTGTTCTTTCTGCTGAGTGCTATGTTTGAGTACTAGAGTGACGACTTCTTCGATACCATCGACGCCTTTCTTGATCACTTCGTTGATCTCGCTGAGTTCGAGACGTTGACCCCGCAGCTTGACCTGGTCATCTGCTCGGCCGAGGAATATGAAGCTTCCGTCGTGGAGGATACGGACTAGATCTCCCGTGCGGTAGACACGTTTGTTAAAGGATTGCAAGGTTGGGAAGCGTTCTGCTGTCAGGTCTGGGCGATTGAGATACCCCTTTCCAACCAGCTTCCCGGAGACACATAACTCGCCTATGCCACCTCGCAATACCGGGAGCTCAGTGCCAGGCTTGAGAACGAAGGTACCAACATTGATGTACGCAGGACCAATGTTTGATGGTTTTCCGTTTTTGGGAACGCGAGGGTACATCGTGCAGCCGATGGTCGCCTCTGTGGGTCCATATCCATTGTAGATACAAGCATGCTCGCCCCAGACGTCGAGAATTTCTTGCTTGAGTTGTTCTCCACCTGTAATGAAAGCTCCTTTACACAGGGTAGGTACATCATCTGGATGAATCAACCGAGCAAGACTAGGGGTAAGATCGATGTGAGTGATTCCCAGCTGTTGAATTGCGCCCGTGATGTCTTCGAATATCAGATCTCGAGGAGCTGATGCGACGCAAATGCCAACACTCCAACTCCAGAACTGCTCCATGACACTGACGTCGAAGTGGAAGGAGGCAAATTGTAGGTATTTAGAGTTCGCGTCCCAGTGTCCAGCAAAGAGGCATGAGAATGCAAGCATGAATTGGACTGTGTTCTTGTGAGTGATCAAACATCCCTTTGGAGTGCCAGTCGTTCCCGAGGTGTACAGGCAGTATGAGACATCTTCAGGTGTGACGGCTCGTGAAAGTTTTGGCTGCTCAGAAGAGCAGTTGGTGAGGTTGCTCAATGAATCCAGATTGATGATCATCTCTTCATCCAGCAAGTCCTTCAAATTCTGACCTGGCTTGCCACATGTGACCACCATCTTGGCTCCCGAGTCTTCTACAATGAACTTCAAGCGATCTCCTGGGGCATTGGGATCAAGTGCAACGTATGCACACCCAGCTTTCAAGATACCGATGATGGTGAAAGATGCTTCTGCGCACTTGTCGAAGCAGATTGCAATCATCTGTGCAGGTTCGACGCCACGCGTCAACAGCATATTAGCGATCTTGTTGGCTTCTTCACTGAGCTGGCGGTACGTCCACGATGTGCTTTTGAAATTTTCTGGGTCAAGGTTTGTAGCAAACTCAAGGGCTTTCCTGTCAGGAAACTCACGAGCGCCAAGCTCGACGAATTCGTGAAGTAGAGAGACGGGGCCCGATAGCACTTTCTCCTCTGCAGCTGTAATTGATAGCAACGACTCCGATGCACGAGGAGCCACATCGCATGCATTTTGAGGATTCTCGAGTATGTCAAGAAGCAAAGCATCGTATTGCTGCAGCAGTAGCTCTGCTTGTTCGGCCGGGATGAGATCTTGTCTAAAGGTTATACGAAGCGTCACCTCGCCATTTGCTGTGGGCTGAACTTCTAGAGAAACGACATAATCTACTGATGCTTCTTCTTTCATGATCTTCCATGGCATTTCGATTTCCTCGCTGTCCTCTGAAATTTTCTGGTATGCGAACAGGGTATCGAAGATCTTGCCTTCGGGATAACCAGCCCATTTTTGAATAGAAGTGAGGGGCGTGAATTGATGCTTATGAAGTAATGCATTCGAGTCCATGGTTCGTGCTAGCAGCTCTGCGTTTGTTCCAATGATTTCACATCTTACTGGAAGCGTGACAATGCTGGGGAACGCGGTCTGGCCAGCATTCTCCTGAATAGACCGTCCTGAGAGTGTCATTCCGAAGGTGGTGGAGGTCTCCCCGATATAGAAAGCCAGAAGCCTAGCCCATGTGGCTTGTGTGGCTGCTTGAAAAGTGACACCATTGCTGCGACATAGTTCCTCGAGCTTGGAAGAAGATGATTGCGAGGTGATCTCCTTGGCTGCACTGGTTGTGTCTGACACACGAAGTGGAGTAAGGTCAGGAAAGCGGTTCACGATGATCTTGTTTTCCTCTTTCTGCCAAAATGATTTCTTCTCATCAAGGTTCTGCCGGGAATCCTGTAGGATCGCACCTAAGAGTGGCGCCACAGGAGGGCGAAGGCTTGCGGATTGGGTTTCGTAAGTGTCTGCGACGTCTGACAGAAGCATTTGGATTGACTGCGCATCGTAGAGAGCGTGGTGTGCGGTAAACCGGAGAATGCTAGCCCCATCTTCTTTGTAGAGACTCAGGCTCCATGGATTTTTGAAAGTGTCTTCCGCATTGGAAATTTGAGGGGCGTTGGCGCTCTCATACCAAGGCAGATGGTAGTCCCCTTTTGTCTGAATAACCATTACAAAGGCATGCTTGGGATCCTCCGTCGATACAAAGGCAGTGCGAAGCATCTCATTAGTCTCGCACGCCGAACACCAGGCATTCCGGAGCTGCATCGTAGACACTTCTTTGGGTAGCTGGAACCAGATACTATTCACGTAATCGAGGCCGTCTGAATGCATTGTCTGCGCGAGCATGCCTTTCTGGACAGATGTACAAGGAAGTACTGCCTCAACCTTGTCTGGCGCAAAGCCAGCCTTCGAGCAGACAACTTCTCGATACTGCTTATCAAAAGCGTCAAAGTCATATTCTACAGCCTTGGTAATATCGCCTTTTGTTTCAAACAAGAAAGCATTGAGCTGAGCAATGGTTGGGTTCTCCAGGATATCGCTGGCCAGAACCTTGTGGCCCTGTTTTCGGAGGCGACTTGCTACCTGTACGGTGCTGATACTGTCCAGCCCAAGTCTGAAGATGCTCATGTCTATTCCAATGCTCTCAGGAGGTACGTCGGTGAAATTCGAAATGACCTCTCGTAGCTTCAACTCCTCCTCCGACAAAGATTTTGATGAGGTTCCAGCTTTCGAGTCGTCCGATCTCGACTGTTCTCGGCTATCCATCTTCGCGACAATCTCTTCCTTGACAGCTGGAGATAGAATCTGACGACGCGGATTGTCTAACGCAGCTCGAAGCTTTTCATCGAAAGCCTTTAGAAGAGCATGAGCATCTTCTCCCGAGATGACCGAGGTGTATGAATGCAAAATAATCTCAAGGGTATCATCGCTATGCTTGGGAACGACTTCGCAAACGAGGGGAAAGTCCATAGCACCACTGTCATCTGTAATGGACCAAATGGATGAATCGAGCTCTCGTGGTGGTTGTTGTAAAATGAAAAGGGTATCGAAGAGTCGCGAGCCATCTGGGCTGGACTTAGACTGGATGTGGCGTAGTGGTGTCATTTGAAATGGAAGAGAGTCGGCATTAAGGGCTTGCATTCTCCGGAAGGCCTCGAGGTAGGAGAGCTTGTGGATTTCTTGCAGTCGAGAAGGGATTGTGTTGAAGCAGGGTGCGACTAGACGCTCAATACCGTCAACTGGAACGGTACGGCCGCTGACGATGTTACCGAAACATACATCAGTCTCCTGGAGTCGCTCTGCTAAAAGTGCGGCCCATGCCGTATGGCACACTGCTAGGAGAGAAGTGCTGTGTTTCCGGGTGCTCTCTTCGAACCAGCTGAGAGAAGACTTTCCGTTCATCGACTGGATTCGAGTATGCCTTTCATTATTCTGGGGCTTTGAGGTGCTTTCAAGGGCTTCCAGCTTTGGAAAATTACAGTCACGCAACTTGGAATCCCAAAATTTGTCGGCCCCATCCATATCCAAAGCTGCCATGGATCTCAAGAACGGAGCAAATGATACGGCAGCTGGAAGAACCTCACTGTGGTATGTTTTCTCGACGTCCTCATAAAGCACTGCAAGAGCGACTCCATCGTACAGGGCGTGATGCATGGAAATAACAAGCTGCATGCCCTTCGCTGACTTGATCAGCTTCAAAGAGTACGGTGGCTCGAATTCTTTCTGCGATGTTCCCTCCTCATTGGAAGCCATTGAGGTAAACCTAAGATCGTAGCCCTCAAGTACTACCTGTATGAACGGGTATTGCTGCATGTCGGTGCTCACGAAACATGTTCGCAAAATCTCATGTCGCTGTACCATTTCCTGCCAGCAATACTCTAATCTACCAACATCGCCACAAACGTTCAAGGTAACATGATTGTCGTACAGCTTTTCAGATGACGCTTCTGCTGCTGACAGCATAGCTTCTTGAAGCGGTGTGCATGGAAGAATACTCTGCACACTCTTGCCAGCGCGCTTGAAGCTGGTCATTGTCGACTCAACGAAATCATCGTCAAACACGAAGTCCAGATTGTCTGGTGCAGGGGCTTCGCCTGTTTTGGTCTCCTCATTTTGCCAGTCAAGCTTTTCTGCTAGCCTGACAACAGATGGATATTTCAAGATGTCTGATATGTTCACCGGATGTGGTGTCTCCTTGGAGAGGAATTTGGACAGCTGGATCGCGGATATCGAGTCGATACCAAGATTGAAGAAAGAGGTGTCGGGACCGACTTCCGCAAGCGGTACACGAGCCACTTCAGAGACACACTGTGCGATGGTTCTCTCGGCGTCTGTCCAGTCATGATTTGAAGCTGATCTGGAGGCTTGAGAAGTCTGATCGAGGTAGGTGATATCGAGGCTCCAGAACTGTTTAATTAGCAGTCGCTTGTCGATTTTGCCTTGCGCGGTAGACGGCATGAACGAGATGGGAACAAGCGCGGATGGAATCATGTAAGCTGGAAGCGCATCGTCTAGAGACTTGTACAGTTGTGCGATAATGTCTCGGTCGGGCTTCAGACATGTCAGATCTTCAGAAGCTTCTGCCCCTGAGGTCCAGAAGCAGACCAAGCGTTGCGAATTATCCTTCTCGTTGCTGATGACCATCGTGATGCAGTCTGCAATTTCTCTCGAATTGAGCATGATGTTGTTGATTTCTCCGAGTTCGACTCTTTGTCCTCGAATCTTGACTTGGTCATCTTTCCGTCCAGTGAAGACTAGTGACCCATCTGGCATCAAGCGCCCGTAATCGCCACTGCGGTATAGCCGTCCATATTCCGGATGCTCAATGATCTTGCCAACCTCTTGACTGCGATCCATGTACCCACGGAACACCTGCGAGCCTCCGAAACAGAATTCTCCAATGCCACCTCGAGGAACAAGAGCGAAGTTCTGTCCAGGGGCTAGCACGAAGGCGGAAGTATTCTTGAATGGTGGACCGATGTTGTTGATCGCATCTGATTTTGTTACCCTGGGGTTGACGGTACAGATATTTGTTGTCTCGCTCGGGCCATAGCCCTGCCATAAGCCCCTATCCGCCCAAGTATTGAACACCTTAGAGGTCACTCCCTCTCCAGCAGTGACTAGAAATTCCACTTTGGGCACATTCCGGGAATCTATCAGAGCAGCGACAGTAGGAGTCAAGCTCAAGTGCGTCACCTTGAATAACCTTATAGCATTCTCGATATCCCGGAACAGGACATCCTTGACTGCCGAGCAGATTGTTCCGCCAATTCTCCATGCAAAGAATATTTCGAAGACCGATACATCAAAAGCTTGAGAGCAAGATTGTAGGAATCTTGAATCCTTTGTCGTGGGGTAAAGTTCTTCGAGGACGTCCAAATTACTGAGAAGGTTTTCTTGAGTGACGAGAACTCCTTTTGGTGTTCCAGTACTTCCTGATGTAAAAACACAATACGAGACCATATCTGGAGAAGACCTCGGAGTAATATTATGAACCGAATAGGAGGAGAAGCTGATTTCATCGATGTAGCACACTTTGATAGTTTTGAAAAGCTTAAGAAGAGATCTGGATGATGATTTCGCCATGACAACACTGATTTTTGCTTCTCGCAGTATGTGCTCCAGTCGATCATGTGGAACATCAGGAGTAAGAGGAAGATAGCCGGCACCAGTTTTTGCCGTTGCAAGGATGGATGCATACAGATCGATGGACTTCTCCATACATATACAGACAAGCTCGTCTGGAAGTACGTCGTGCTTCTCAAGCAGATAGTTTCCAATCTGGTTCGAGTAGGAGTTGAGCTCGGAGTATGATATACTGTCAACGGCAATTTCTTCATCCTCGATAGACCTCGCAAATTCGATGGCAGTTTTTTCCGGGTCCGTGATTGCCATAATCTCAACTGAGCTTGACAGCGTCTCACCATTCAACTCTGTATTGGGTCGCTCATTCTCAATTGACAGGACATTTTTGTCGAGGCAGTTGAAAGCTGACTCGAGCGATCTATTCGGGTCCTCAATGATAGCTCGTACAAGTTGCTCGACTTGCGCAAGCAGTATTCGTATCTGCGAAACTGGGAACAACGACTGCTGGTAATTCGCTCTGAGCTCAATGTTTCCCTGGCTGGGGATGACTTCCAGAGTCAAATTGAACTCGAGGTTATCTACGGTATCAACGAGAACGACATGCTCTCGTTTGTGGTCGTAGCTGTGCAAAGTCTGCTGCCAGATGAGCAACGTATCAAAGAGCAACTGCCGAGGATTGATCCCGCTTGTCGCTTTGATATCACGGAGGGGAAGAGTACTGTGTTCCAAGTGCTTTCTGTTCGTCGAATTTAGCTCTTGTACTAAGCCTTGAAGGGTAGCACAGATTGAAAGGTCGACTCGTATTGGGAGTGTTGCAAGACATGGTCCGACGATATCTTCAATTCCCGCGATCGGAAGCGTTCGACCTGAAAAGACGGTGCCAAAGCAGATATCAGAAGCGCCGACATATGAGCTAAGCACAAGAGCGTAAGCTGCTTGGAATAGTGACTGTGGGCTAGCCGACAGATGACGGGAGGCTGCCTCGACATCGGCAGTCGAGAGAGACGTCTGAACCAACTCGATTGCCAGAGATGTAGGTGGAGATTCTCTGCGGTGGAAATTGGGAACTTGAGCCACATCCAGAAGTGCAAGATGGTCCCTCCAATAATCTTTTGAAGACCGTTCATCGGACGAGATTGTACCGTTCTGATAGCTCTCGACAATATTGGTAAATGGTGGACGGCTAGGGAGAGGGGCACCCAACAATAACGCATTGAGGTCATCAAGCAATAACTCGAGCGACCATGCATCGTAAAGAGCATGATGAATGTGAATGAGAAGCTTTATTGTGGGCTCGGTCTGCAGAATCTGAAAACGAATAGGACGATGCAAAGATGTGTCCTTGGACTCATCGAAGTCATACTGAAACTGCTCTACAATTTCAATCTGTGACTTGTCCAGCCCTCTCCAGATGACTTGGACATAACTGTTGTGGTCGTGTGGTTCCGCAAAGCCAGTTTTCAAGATGGGATTAGCATCCGCCAGGTCATACAAGGCTGAAATCAGGTCGTCCGCATCAGTGATGCCATGCACTTCTAATTCAATCCAATTTCGATATGCTTTTTTGTTCATGGCCGTTTCTGATAGCATCGCAGATTGGAGTGGTGTACATTGTGTCATTGAATCCACATCCTTCGCATGTCCGTTCAACACAGTCTCGATCTTCTGTCGAGCTGGCTCTCTCTGATGCTCCGTTAGGGGCACAGCAGGTTTGGAAGATTCGAAATTGTTGCAGAGTTGGACGAGAGACTTGAAGGTCTCAGCGTGCAGCACTGCAACTGTGGTGACATCGAATCCGGAGCTTCGCAATTTTGATGCCACTCGGATGGCAACAAGAGAGTCTAAGCCCGCAGCGGCTAGGCGTGTGGCTGTCGAGAAGCCGCCCAAAACTTCCTGGAGAACATTTTTTACAATGCTTTCCGTCTCATTTTCCGTAGTTTGGATGTTTTCGGCTGCTCGATCCGCTTGATAGTCGGATTCTAGCTTTCTCTTGTCCACTTTGCCAGACGGAAGATATGGAAATTTCCGTAACAGAACAATCTCACTCGGAACCATGAACTTTGGCAGCCACTTGGAACATGTCTTCATCACATGCTCAGACTTGATCGACTGATCATCCGTGAGTGCAAACATTACGAGTACACCGTTCAGGACAACGGCCACAACAGTTTTCAGACCAGGGACCTTGTAGGCCACCTCCTCAATCTCGCCAAGTTCGACTCTTTGACCACGAAGCTTCACTTGACCGGCGCTCATGCGTCCAAGAATTTCGATCGTTCCGTTTTCAAGCTGCCGCGCTTTGTCACCAGTCCGATAGTACACTTTGTCATTGAAATGTACGAATGCAGCCTTATTCTGCTCTTCTCGATTCAGATACCCCTGAGCAAGCTGTGGACCACCTAAAACGAGCTCGCCGAGGTCTCCAATGGGCAAAAACTTGAGATCTGCCGCATCATCCAAAGAAGTGCTTGCAGCAGCAATGAATGTTGAAACAGTGTCGAAAGGGATTCCAATGTTTCCTGGCTTTGCATCTGCCTCCATTTTCGGGTACACTGTACAATGAATGGCTGCCTCCGTCGGGCCATACATTCCATAGAGCATATTTGATTGGGTATCAGATCCTCCAAACTCTTTGACGATTGGGGATGTGAGCATCTCTCCAATAGTGAGGAGAAGCTTCAGTCCAGGAGCGTTTGATCGCTTTTGAAGGAGGGACCCAGCGACAGTCGGCGTGAGCTCCGCCGCATCGACTTCCAATTCTGTTATCATTCCTGGAAGGTCATTGAGAAGCTGGCTTCGATCGCAACCCACCAGCGTCGAACCTCGTATGAGCGGAAAGAAGATTTCGAACACCGAAACATCGAACGATGGTGCAGCAAACTGAAGAAATCTGCTGAATTGGGGAATGTGTCTTTCGTGTGCCAGTAGGGACTGCGATACGGCCATATGGCTGACAGCCACACCTTTGGGAGTTCCACTCGATCCCGATGTGTACATCACGTAGGATATTTCGTCTGGCGTAACATCACGTGTGGCAAGTTTCTTCGTCGTCTTTCCCTGGATGACTTCAGGAAATCCATCCACGAGAATAATTGTGGGCCCATTTTCCCAAGTAACGATTTCCTCGAGCTCGGGGGTTGTGATGATGACTTTCGCGGAGACGTCACCAACGACGAATTTGATCCGATCTTTAGGCGCGTCGAGATTGATTGGGCAGAATGCGCCTCCCGACTGTAGAACAGCCAGCTGCGAAATGTACAATCCTGGCGATTGGGGAAGGAGGAGAGGAACGATGTGTTGACAAGGCGGCTCGCTTGTCTGGGATTTTCTCAGAGAGTCGTCGATCCGTGATTGCAAAGATGCTGCGCATGATTTAATATCATGATAACTGTATTGCTTTCTGGCTCCATTGCTTGTAAAGTCGATCGCAGTTTTCTGGCTGTGCTTCTCCCATTGGATCAGCTCATGCAGCAGCCGGGGCCCTTCCAAAACAGAAGGAGGGTCATTGAGGATAGAAAGTCGTTCGGTCATAGCTGCCCCGGAATTCAAATTTTCATGATGGAACGAATATTTCTCGGGAGAAACAGTCCAGCTCTCGAATAGAAGGACTATGTTAAAGGTGGTGCTTTCCAGGAGGTTGGCGATGGCGATATCAAGAGTTCCTTCGCAGTCGTTTCACGTGCGCATCTGAGAGGTGTGGTAGTGAAGTCTCCACCCGCTTGGAAATAGCTGCGATTTAAGTGGTGAGTTTTCGTGCCCATCAGTCACGTCCACCTCTGTTGATTTGTTTTGCGGCCAACGAGGGCTGTGCTGTCCAGCCGAAGGACTTTGTATTTCGCGCCTGTATTTGCTTCTTGTGTTTTGAAGTAGCTGGGAATGGTATCGTACTGTACGGACTACGGAGTCGGAGGCGTGACTCGATAGCTTGGATAGCATCGGCCCACCAGCGTCTTCGTGACGTATTGGCATCCTTGTGCAAATCCGTGGGGGCGGCAGAAGATTCAAAGAGGCGCCGTTCGAATTGAGCAGATTATTGTCACTATTTACTGTTGGCTGGTGGCAGGACAAAGCAAACCCGTCTGTGATTGACAGTCTGACAATGAATCAAGAACTCATATCAATTCGTTAAAGGAAACACTTCTACGATGCTCCCTTGACGGCCAGTACACCAATATGCCAAAGGGTGTCTCATCTGCCGAGGCGCAGAGTGGATGACTAGTGAGTTGAAAGTAAGCAGTGAAGTTGTGATGTTGGCTGCTTGAAGTTCGGCACGATGACAGGATCAATTGAGACAGCTGTGGCATTCTAGACAACATGGTGCATTTGCTTAAGCGAACCACGATTATGTCAGCTCACTCCTTCCATTTCTCCCTGCTGGTCGCGCTCGCTATGTCCCCATTCCAAAGGCTGTTCTTCTCCAACTCCTTCTTCGCTTTCCATGACTAACAGCAACATGTTCGATGCAGGCTTCAACACCGCTCGTTCATGCATCCACCCAGCCACATACGCACGCTGTGTCGTATTCGAAAGCAGATCCATTTCAGGCAGGGAAGATTCTTTCGCGCCCTAGCCGTAATCTTATCAGATCCCGAGCTTGCCCAGACCCTGGTGCAACCCAGTGACGCTGGCTCGCTGGGCCCGCTGCTTGGCCTTCAAATCCGATGTCGGTACAAGGCCTTCAAAGATCCAAGACGGAGAATAGCCAGGGATCAAGGAGGGCGTTCGTCGAATGAGCGGGGTAAAGACGATCTGATAACTGTAAAGTTACCTCACCCTGCCGTTGAGCCGCTTGGCTTCATCTACCGACGACCAGTGCCATGCATCCATAGAGATCTCGATTACTGGCGATTACTTGGACCAAAGTCACCCAAAATTCTTCACACTTGGCAGACTTTGACCTGCAGAGTGCCCACTTGTTTACTCATCGAGCTGTGATTAATTTTCAATTTGAATGGTGGTACATCTTCCCAGTGGGGAGTGATTTCACCTTATACACCCCGCTTCCGTTTTGTTTGCTATTTCATTTTGTAATTGATTCCTGGGAAGTTTTCCTTTAGCTTGCGGGATTTATGGAATCCGAGATCCACTCCTTTTAGGTTGTCACCGTTAGCCAAAGATTGGATGGACGGCCAGTGTATTTTGGACGAGATCCCGCCGTGTGAATTAGAACTTGGGACTTGACTGCGATCTGCGCCAACCTCAAAACTAGACTGCGACCATACTGCCCCCCTAGCGCTAGTGAAATGCCGGGACGCACACCATCGTATGCTTGAAAAGGATTGTGGGTGAGATGCTCAGTGCCGAATCAAACTAAGGCCCCCGCAAAGATGGCGCTATGCACAGTGACGGTGTATTGCCGGTTGATCAGCATGGCTTCCCGCTGGATGGGAGTGTGTCTAGAAATCGAGGACCTCGGAAAGGAAGCTCCTGGGCAGGATTGTGGCCATACTCATCTTGGTAGCAGGCCACTTCTTATCAGATCGAAATGTGGACAGACCCGGGAGTTTGTTTTCGTTTCGGTGATGTTGTGGAAAGATCTATCTTGGACATGAACTGGAAGCACAAATGACTCTCTTCGCAAGTGAAGAAGATGGCAGATCAAGCAGATGGCGGATGATGCTGAAGCCTCGCCGTCTTCTGCCCAAAGATGGAACCATTAAGAAGTCGAGGTCTTCATATTTCTCACTTTTTAGACCCTTGCAAGATTTGCAGTCACGATTCATTCTCGTCTGTGGGGTCGTCCTCGCAATCGCTGCGGGCGCTCCTCTACCTATCATAGGTGTCATATTCGCGAAAATTATTGATGCATTTCCCCCTTCCGAGGAAGAGGTGCAGCAGAGAATAAACCAATTACTCGGAGTTGGTTGGTAGATCCTCTGGACCTCTATGAGAATCGTCTAACTATTCTAGCATGTGCGTACTTCGCTGTAACATGGGGATGGGCCTTCTGTTGGGGAATCGTTGGTGCCAGAATCTCTAGAGAGTTGAGAACTCAGATGGTAAACAGAGCACTAGGTCTCGATCAGACATTTTACGAAACCCAATGTCCAAATGTAAGTCACACTGGAGAGAAGGAACTGCATGAAAGCTGAATTGCAGACAGATCACAAGTCGGTTGACAGTAGATGCGCAGACAGTCCAAGCTGGAACTGCCGAGAAAGTCGGAATATTCCTCCAATCGGTCAGCTACTTTCTCGTGGCATTCATTGTAGGCTTCAGCCTCAATGCTCGTCTTACTGGCATATTGTTTGCTGCTGTTATCCCTTCGATGACTTTGGTGATTGTCACGGGCACATCTGTTCTTGGTGCATTTTCGAAGCAGGCATCAGAACGCACAACATCGGCTGCCTCGATCGCTGAAGGTGCAATCAAGGCCGTTCAGGTCGTGCAAGCCTTCGATGCATTTGAATCTTTGACTAGTGATCATCAACGCCATCTCAAAGATGCAATGCGAGCTGGAATGAAGAAGGCGGTGGCTGGAGCTGTACTCTTGGGCAGTGTGTTTTTCATTGCGTAAGTCTTTGTTCCAAAATTGTCCTGGGTCGAGCTGAAGACATACAAAGTTATGCTGCGAATGCATTGGCATTCTGGCAAGGTGCTCGTATCATTAGGGACAGTGACGGCAATGGAAGCGCTGGCACTGTTTACGCGATCGTCTTCCTCATTCTCGATGCTTCGTTTGTCATCGGTCAAGCCGGCCCATTCATTCAGTCTTTCTCTCAAGCTGCTTCAGCTGGAAGCCGAATATTCAGCTTGATCGACTACCCCGATATTCCCATCGATGTTTATTCCAAAGATGGCGTTCGAGCCGATGACGAGACTTTCGGACCAGAGAAAGAAATTGTTTTCACTGACACCAGTTTCGCATATCCTGCTCGATCCGTGGAGACCGTCCTGGATTCAGTTAGCTTCAACATCAAAATGGGATCGACTGTCGGAATTGTGGGCGCTAGTGGTAGTGGGAAGAGCACCATCGCCGCCCTGCTTCTGAGACTCTACGACCCATCACAGGGAAATATCACCATAGATGGGCATACTTTACCAGAGTACAACCTCGCAAGCCTTCGGAACCAGATCGCTCTCGTTGACCAAGACCCAGCCGTGTTCTCGGGCACCATCTATACAAATATCCGAGATGGTTACAGAGGACCAGAGCTTCCTGACGACGAGATGAGAGGGGAGTGTATCAAAGCTTGTAAAGCCGCAGATGCGTGGTCCTTCATCAATTCACTACCTGGCGGCATTGATACGTGGCTGGGAGAGCCTGATGGGACCAAGCTTTCAGGTGGGCAGAAGCAACGCCTTTGCCTAGCCAGAGCTCTTGTAGGAGATCCAGCACTTTTGGTGCTTGATGAAGCGACAAGTGCTTTGGATACGATAAGCGAAGCGGCAATTCTCACGTCACTTGGAACATCTCGATCTATGGGAAATCGGACGACAGTTATGATAGCCCATAGACTTGCATCTGTTAAGTCAGCCGACAACATCATTGTCATGGGGAAAGGCCGTATTCTCGAGCAAGGCAATCATGAGACATTGATGTCGGATGATAATGGAGTTTACCGACAACTGATCGAGGCACAAAGACTGACCTCCGATGATACAACAGATCGTTCAGTTTCCACAAAACAAAAATTGCCCTCCAATGATGACATCGAGCCCGAGGACCAGTATGAATCGCAGGTAAGTCACATCTGGTTGACTAGATGTCGTCAAATATTCTGAGCACATTGACGACAGTGTACTGATGCTTTCGTAGCCCTCTGATACTCCAGATATGTCTAGTCCCGAAAACGAGCAGTTCGGCACGTTCGACATTCTCAAGCGTTGCCTGGCACTGAGTCGAGCAAGGCTAGTCTTTACAATACTTGCGCTGATAGGATCTTTGACCACTGGCGCTTTGATACTTGGAGAATCCATAATCTTTGGTCATCTTGTCAACCTTCTTAACGGCCAGGTTCCTTCTGCTCAAGTCGACTTTTACTGTCTCATGTTTTTCGTGGTAGCTCTGGCTGCTCTATTAGGCTACATCACATCTGGTTCATGCTTTGGAATCGTCTCAGAACACTTGGTTTTCCGCACCCGAGACCTTTCTTTACGTACTATTCTACGCCAGGATATGGAATGGTTTCTTCAACCAGGTAGATCCACTTCAGCTCTTACTTCGGTCATCAGTATGGATGCCGGCCACCTGAGCGGTCTCTCGGGTGTCATCATAGGTACCATAGTCTCTGCATTGGTATCTGTGGTTGGAGGGGCAATTTTAGCTCACGTTGTCGCATGGAAAATCGCGATCGTTCTTTTCGCTACTTCTCCGGTCGTTATACTCGCGGGGTTCGCTAGGATTCGGGTCCTCGCTAGAGTCGAGGAAAAGAACCAGCATGCTTACACAGAGGCGGCATCACTTGCATCCGAAGCCTGCTCGAACATTCGAACGATAGCTGCCCTTGGGACAGAAAGACTTACTTCAGAGAGGTTCCATGTCGCTGTTGATAAGTATGAGAAACAGACGTTTCGAGGCACAGCTCTCGGCAATCTGATCCTCGCCTTTGCACTCGCTGTCACGTGAGAGCTCGCACTCCAACAACAAACATACTTCTGACAATCTACAGATATTTTGTGTATGCCCTGGCTTATTGGTGGGGAGCGCGACAAGTGCGCTCTGGCCAGTATTCGAGTCTCCAATTTTTCATCGTTCTTCCCGCCATTCTCTTCTCAGCTCAAGCAGCTGGTCAGATTTTCAGTCTCGCGCCAGACATCGGTCGAGCGAAAGGTGCAGCATCCAGAGTCTTCGCACTTCACGATCAGAAGCCTAGTATAGACAGCCCGTCCAACGATACGGTGGTGCCTATGAGCTCAGTGACTATTCCACAAGGCACATCAACAGCACAGAAAGGAAGCATAACCTTCGATAACGTCTCTCTGACATACAAATCCCGGCCCAATGCTCCTGTTTTCACGAATCTGAACCTCACAATCCCAGATGGCGAAACCGTTGCTCTTGTGGGACGTTCAGGTGCCGGAAAGACCTCGGCCATATCTCTTATCGAGAGGTTCTACGATCCAACAGCTGGATCCGTCCTCCTTGATGGTGTGGATATCAGATCTGTGCCAGTATCCGAACATCGTGCGAGGATATCTCTGGTGGCACAAGACCCAGATCTGTTTTCTGGCAGTGTGGCTTTCAATGTTGGACTGGGTGCTCGCCCCGGACATGTCGCTACTCGCGAAGAGGTCATTGAAGCTTGCAAAGCTGTAGGCATTCATGATTTCGTCAATAGTCTGCCTGACGGATATGAGACGTAAGTTGTCCTTCTACATAGATCTCCTGAGTAGAGTATTGACGCGAATACAGACAATGTGGAAACAATGGTTCTCAATTATCGGGCGGGCAGAAACAGCGAGTCGCCATAGCACGAGCCTACATCCGCAATCCCGAGATTCTGCTTCTCGATGAAGCAACATCTGCTTTAGGTATGCTCCTGTCCCTTACCCTGCCTGAAAACCGTTATTGACAATTTCTTCCTCTCAGACTCTCACTCCGAAGCCCAAATTCAAGAAGCTATCTCTGCTGCCTCCTGCAAACGAACCACAATCATGATTGCACATCGACTCACGAGCGTTCAAAACGCAGATCGGATACTGGTATTTGATCATGGGAAGATCGTCGAGGAGGGCAGGCACGAAGACCTGATGAGAGGAGGTGGAATCTATGAACAGATGATCAGAGCACAAAATCTAGGCTAAGGTCTGCGATGTTGCCATTGATTCTATTTCACTTGCATATTGGTTGTATTTCTGAGCATAGCGTGGCAAAAAAGTCAGGAGTAAAGGATAGAAAAGTCCGTGGCGTAGAAGGTATTATCTATGAACACCATTTATCAGAACTACGAGATTCATTTCAGTCCCGTTTTGACGAATTGTTTGATCTGATTTTAATTCCGATCGCCTCCATATTAGGTACAGCATTCATACAGTTGCAGGACAGACAAAGAGCCGGATGTTCTTTCCATCCTGTCATGTCGGCCTAGATGTCAACAGAAAATGCTGAAACGATCGAAAGTCTTTGTCTTCGTGGCAGTCCTCCCACATCCACCAATCTTGAGGGAACGGCAAAATCCCAGCCAGCCTCTTCCGCTTGCTCCCATGTCCCACCAAAAATTCCCGACTTCTGCTTCGATGCTCGGCACTTTGATCAACACTCCCCTCCCGTCTGCCACGCCGTTACCGTCTCGGCATCGTCAGTGGAAAGTTTATCAGATTCTGCCGTCCCGTTGATCCAGTCTAGATGCACATCTGATCAAGAAATTTGTACCACCTTCCCCTTTAACAGCTCGGCGTCGTCAACAAAGCGATTATCTCTCCATCTGATTAGACAAGGGTGCAGCATCTCAAACTCTGATAAAGCGACCCCAGCAAGCATCGAATCCCGACATCGGACCCTTCCCCTCTTCTGAACGGATCAGATAAATGCCCTTGGCAGTAGTAACTTTTCGATCCACCCAGTTGCCGAGGATGGATCGCGTGGAACCTTTTTCTCAAATCACAACACCATAGTGACGACCCGGCAAGGGTCTGCAGCACCAAATCTCGGCGTCATCGTATTTCTCTCTTCCATGCATGACATTTTGATCCACCCCACCAAAACAACATGCATGTGGCAGGCCTCCACGAATCATCGACGGACTTGCACAGCGACGGCGTAGGTAGGAAAAACGTAACCCTGGGCCAATTCTTATGAATTCTCTTGCGTCACCTCAATCGAGGCACATGGGTTTTGCACCAATACTCTTTGAGCGGAGATCAATATGAAGGTTCTGAATCGAACACTGCAGTAGTCGGCCACGCCAACAGCTGATTGCTGCAGGTCCGTGTAATCGCTAATGACACGCCTCTTGGGGCAGGAAGGAAGGTATGGGTTACGAAATCCAGAGCTTGACGGTATGGTTCATAGACGGCATTTTCGCCGATGTACCAAGAACGTATGTCGCTTGGGCTTATATCACCACTTGAGATCTTGATCATTGTCAGTACTTCGTACTTTCTTCTTGACGAGACAACTCTACGAGGCAAGAATTTCAAATACCAGCCCGCGGAACTTTCATCTCTCGATCTATCAGAAACGGACAGCAGTCGAAACAAGCTCAGACGCCGGTCCGCTGAAGCTCACGGCATATCTCTCTACCAATACTCAAAGGGCAGAGACATCTTCCAAAATACACCAAGCATCTCCCACGCAACAGTCTGCATCACCATTCTACGTCCGACAATTCGTACTTCCGGCAAGTTGGTCTCCTTCGATATCTCGAAAAACGAAAGATCTCATCGGGCGTGTCTCGGTTAGCTCTAGCTTGTGATCGCTCCTCCTCCTCCTGCACGTTGACGAATGAGCGGCCACATAAAGAGTACTTGTCATCAACCCCCCAAATCGGCAAACTCAAAGCTACACAGTACCAATAAGACGTGATTGATTTCACATCTTGTCCCCGTGGGTTTCAAGCGATCATATACAATTGATCTTGGCCATTTGTTTATGACCAGGTTTACTGGAATCTGAGAAGTCTTGCAACCTTTCTTTTGAGAAAGAAGCTTGATTATAAAAGAACTCGACATTGATAACTACATCTGCAAGCACATATTCGTCGCTGTATACCAATATCTTCTGGATTCACGATCTATTGCCTTAATTTCTGTACTCCTACATTCTGGTCACGTTACTCTCATCCTTGGGCCACTCAACACCTCAGGATGACGCCGTCAGCAATCACCTCGCCTCTCGAAGGCGCTGAGAACTCACATACCAATGGAACCTCGTCTCTGAATGGACGACTGAATGGAATCCATCTCAACGGCCACACAAATGGCCACACAGCCTCCATGTCACCGACCTCCTCAGACGAAGTCCTCGACCTCCTTTGCGTCGGCTTCGGTCCAGCCTCACTAGCAATAGCCATCGCTCTCCACGACGCCAACATCACCTCCTCACCCAAAGCTCTCTTCCTCGAGAAACAGCACCAATTCGCCTGGCACGCAGGAATGCAGCTCCCCGGCGCCAAAATGCAAATATCATTCCTCAAAGACCTAGCTACGCCTCGGGACCCCAGATCAAAGTTCACGTTTCTGAATTACCTATTTAATCAAGGACGGTTGAATCAGTTCATCAACCTGGGGACGTTCTTACCATCTAGACTCGAGTATGAGGATTATCTCCGATGGTGTGCTAGGCATTTTGAGCGGGAGGGGAAGGTTGCGTATGGTATGGCGGTTGAGAGTGTCAATGTTGCCGAGAAGAATGGGCAGGGGAAGGTTGTTAGTTGGGATGTGGCGGCTCGGTCAGAGGATGGGAGTGTGGTGACGAGGAGAGCTCGACATGTTGTCATTGCTGTTGGTGGACAGCCTGTCATCCCGCAGAATATGAGAGGTCTGAAGCATGTAGCTCACTCTTCTCAGTTTGCCAACATGATTGGGAGGATACAGGAGAGGGAAGATGGGAGGAAGCTGCGATTTGCTGTTATTGGGAGTGGACAGAGTGCTGCTGAGATCTTTAATGATCTCTGGTCGAGGTTCCCTGATGCGAGCGTGAAGCTCATTATCAAAGGCGCCAGTCTGAGACCGAGTGATGATAGTCCTTTGTAAGTCCCTTCCCTGTTCTGACCACATATGTGAGTCCACTTGGACATCTTGGTACTGACAGCCTTCCAGCGTAAACGAGATCTTCGACCCGGAGAGGGTTGATGGCATCTACGCCCAACCGTCAACAGAACGAGCCGCAGCCCTCGCTCTCGACAGGGGCACAAACTACGGCGTCGTGCGACTCTCACTCTTAGAACATATCTATGAACAATTGTACATGCAGCGACTCACCACTCCCTCTGAATCCCGATGGCGCGCTCGCATCATCCCAAACCGGACGGTCATCTCCGCTTCGCAGTCAACCGACTCGGGCGTCCTGCTAAGACTAGCTGATACCATTGAGAGTAAACGGCTCGATGGCGAGGAAGAGGAGGTAGAAGTTGACTACGTGTTTACTGCTACGGGATATTTGAGGAATGCACATGAGGGGATGTTAAGCGAGGTCAGGGGTCTGTTACCAGGTGGTGGAAAAGGGGGATGGGATGTTGGGAGGGACTATAAGGTTAATTTCGAGGACGGTGTTGTAGATGACAGAGCGGGCGTGTGGTTACAGGGGTGTAATGAGAAGACGCATGGTGTAAGTTCCGGTTCATTTTTACTTGGAATCTCGGCTAATGTGTATGACGTGTAGTTGAGTGATACCCTTCTTTCTATATTGGCAATCAGGGGTGGAGAGTTAGTCGAGAGTATGTTTGGGCAGGCTGCTACTCAGTCGTAGAGTCGCTGGCAGTTTGGTGAGGATGCTGGAGCGATTTGGGTTGCGTCCTGGCGTTTAGCATTTCTGCATAGTTCACGCGGTGGTAGACGAGAAGCTATCTGCCGTCATAGATAGCTGTCGTCACATCAGATGCGCATTTCTAATGATTTGAATGGAATTTACTTTCTCTCTATTTTTCTTTTCTGTGATAACAACCATCTAATTCTTCAACTCCTCCAATCTACCCTCCAAAATTCCCCACTCATCACTCCCCTCCCACGCATCCCTCGCCTTCGCCATGACACCCCTAACCGCACTTCTCGCCTTCATCTTCCAACTCTTCTCAACCTCCTTCCCATCCGCCCCCTCCATTCCACCATAATTCTCATACGCACTAACCAAGTTATCCGTCACACCAACCACAGCCTTCCACCCCTCCTTCTCAACCAACCACTCGGCCTCAGCAGCACTCATCACCAGTCTCCACCCTCGCTCTGCACACCTCAACGCACCCTCATAATCCCTCTGCCAAAACCTCAACTTCTCAACCAGAACCCAGAGTTCCCCACGCTTAGTAATCAGAGGTACGATCTCATTGTCGACCATGGCGATTAATGCACGACCAAGCGTGCCACGCGGAGGGATATACCTCCCGTTATTTTCCTCGGCCGATTCGCCTGGGTATGTACTTGGTGTTCGCTCGGAGGAGGTGACTTCTGCTACGAGTGCGCGGAGTACGTCGATGTCGATGGCGTATTCTCCTACCACTGGAGCGCGGATGCGGAGAACGGCTCGGAGACCGAGGAGGAGATCGGGGAATGATGGAGGGGAGAGGCGAAGAGCGATGGTTATCACGTTGTCGTAGATTTGCCAGTTGGAGTGGGCGAGGGCGGCGCCGCGTTTGTAGGCTTGGAGGGCTTGGTGGAGGATTGCTTTGGGGTCTTGTTTTGCGTCTTTCCTCGGAAAAGAGATTTCTTCCGAGTCGGAATCGACATCGGCGGTTGAGGAGGGGAGAATGGCGTCTTTGGCAGCTGCTTTCTCGAGCGTGACGAGCTCTTTGTGTTTTGAGAGGAGAGCAGAGCCGAGGTTGGAGTAGGTCTTTGCGTCGGTGTCGTCGATCATGATGCTTTGCTGGAAAGCGATGATGGCTCCATCCCAGTTCCCGACTCGGAGGTCGAGATCGCCGAGTCGTGACCAGGAGTCGTTGTTCTGTCTGTTTACGACAGTCGCTTGCATGTATGCGTCGCGAGCTTCTTCCAGTTTGCCCGCCTTGACGTAGTATTCTCCTAGACTGCGTTGTGCGCGTGCATACCTGCGTTTCGAGATCTCCCATGCCCGGAGCCAGCACGCTGGGTCGTTCTCAAGGTCACCGAGTATGCACCAGAGACGAGGGGCATGTGCTGGAGTGGGACGCATCTCGCCTTCCCAGTTCTCAGTGATGAGTTCTGGGGCATCGATGTGGAACTTGTCCATATCTGAGCCCTTGGTAGAGAAGTACAGTTGTCGCCGGATAACCTGTCGTGCTTTATCTTCTTGACCAACAGTGTGGTAGCAGAGCGCTACTTCAGCCCACAGCTTTAGGCGCTTGAAGATCTCGAGAGCAGAAACAAAACTGCCTGCTCCTGACCAGGCATAGGCTAGCTCTGTCTCGAGTTCCCACCTCGTAGGTGTGTTGAGCTGATAAATGTATCGCAGGCGCTCTGCAATAGGTGCTGATTCTGAAGCTTTAGCTCGAGGCATGAATTGCGTGACGCGGATTTCTGGAATGTCTCCTGCTTCTGAGGAAGGCTCTTCCTGTGTATCGGCGATGATTTGGTCGACGATCACTTGTAGTTGGAGTATACTGCGCTCTTGCGTTCTGGAGCGGTGGGATTCGATTCGGCTACGTACTAAAAGAGCCTGAGTGTATATTTGCCAGTTGGTTGGTTTATCTGAAAGTACTCGGAGGGCGAAGGGGAGAATCTCTTCGCTGTTCAGCTTATCGAGGGGGAGAAAAGTGTCTTTGATGGTCGCTTCGGTGAGAAGAGTGATCTGATCCAGGGGCTTGAGTTGAGGTTGTTCATTCGGTTGGAGGCCTGCTAGCTCTGAAGGTAGGTTTGTAGGATCTACCTTGTCGGTGGTGAACTCGATGGACTCCAGAAGAGTATCATCATTCAGCTGCAACGCTTCTGGTTTGGTGGAATCCCGATTCGAAATTTGGCTCTCCTTGAGGTCTTTTGATAGAGCCTCAGCTGAGACGTCAGAGTCGCTGCTCTTCGCGAAAACAACCAGTTGCGAAAGATCGTTCTGCTGGAATTTGGTCCTCTTTCCGAGTGCTCCTGTCAAAGCATAACTGAAGCCCGACACCGTCTTAGCCAACTTGACATTCTCCCTTGCCTTGAGATCAAGACCCTGAAGTATATAGACCTGCGCCTTCTCCAACAGAAACTGCACCTTGGCTTCTGTTGGATACGTTGATTTGTCACCCAGAATCTCGTCATCCAAAGCCTTCAGATCCTTATCGATGGCATCCTGCAGTACCGTAGACTCGCTCAGCCTAGCACCAGAGACACCAGACAGAAGTCTCTGATGGTATGCATTGATCCTGAGTCGCATCCACTTCGAGTCGCGGTATTCCCCTCCCACAAGCCGTGGGAAGTAGGTGGTAAATATGAACCTCGCAAAGCAAAAAAGCTCCACATATGGGATGTACTGATAAACCGACACACCATCAATATCCAGACTCCTTAGGCACTGCTCCTTGAAAGCATCTCCACCCGCGGGAAAAACATCCCCAAAGTCCAGTGGCGGTCCCGTGACATTGGCCTGCAGAAACGCATTGAATGCAGCTAATCCCGCGATCAAAACTTGCACAGCTCCTGTTTCGCTGTCAAAGCCTGACTTCTGCAGAGCAGCATCTTGTTCGGGTCTTGGAAGGGAAATTGTGTCGACGAGCTTGCCATACAGGGTCTGTGAGGCTGCATGCCGAAGAACCGCTTTGTAATTCCCATCCAGATATTGAGATACCACTTCTGAGAGCTCCGAATGATCTTTTAAAGATTCGAAGTTGAAGAGCAGAGCATCAAGGCTCTGACACCCGGCATTAGTCGAAATATGAGTCATTTTGTTTGTGTTGCCAGGGTCTTACTCAAGTTGTCACGGTTTTGTGTTCGGATTTTGTGAAAATCTTCAAATTTGGCGAGATGCTTTGTCAGCAAGGATCTTTAGGAGACGAGTTGCTGCTTTTGTCATCAACAGATTAATACCCCTTGTGTTTTAGGACACGAGAATTGCAACTCATAGTTTGATCATTATTTCTAAATTGGGATCAGATGGAGTTGAAATGGTGTGAATAGCTATCACTCTTGGGGTCCTTTATCCCACATCAGAAAGAAAGACTGTTGCAATACGAATACATGAATTGTGCAGCTATTGGAAACACAGAAACCTCGCAGTACCCAACGGGCACAACCAACACACTACTCTCGCTGATATGCACCGATTGATGCAAAAGACCACCGTGCTAGACAATCCCGGCTATGCTAAAACGTGATACACGTGTATTCATACATAAATCGTACAACCGTTCACTTGCGTCCCTTCTTCTTGTTGGGTACGACCTTGAATCCCGCAGTAGGTTCCTCCTTGGGTGGACCCTTCTTTGCGACCTCGTTCCATCCTCCCGACTTGTCACCAGAGAGGCCGGACCCATTGTTGGCAGGCTCAATAATTCCCTTGTCGGAAAGACCACGACGTCGAAGAAACTCAACAGCGAAATCGTTTCCGTTCATCAGCTTGGAGCTGGCGTAGATACTGTCGGCGATGATGCCGGCCTCAGCTGGAAGTGCCATAAGTGTGATTACAAATTCATCAACTGTGAAACATTAGCATACGACACAAAAACGGCATAAGAGCGAACATACCATTGATGTCTGAGTTCAGACCATTAGACAGAGTTGCCTTCGCCCACTTGACAAACTCCTCCTTAGCTGCATTAGCACCAGCTGGTCCAGTTGCGCTACGAACAGTAGCTGCTGGTTTTGTGACACGAGGTGCAGATGCTGTAGAAACATTCGCACTGCTCACGGCGCGAGTTGGCTGAGGAGAAGATGCAGCAGGTCCCGTTGGAACTCGAACCTTGCCACCAGCCCCAACAGTAGACCAAGGAGAACCACTAAGAGGAGCAGGAGGGCTGACTTTGCTTGCAAGATCAGCATAGCGCTTCCCAGCAGAGACAGCAGGCTGAGCCGCGATGATGGCGGCAGCAGCTTTCTGCTTTCTAGATTCCTCTTCTCTCTGGATGTCTGCCAAAGTTTTCTTGGATGCAGCGGAGCCAGTCGAAGGCTGGACCTTGGAGGCAGCAGGCTTTGCCCAGGCAGACGGAGCATTCGTAGGCGTAGCAGGCGAGGCAGTGTTTCCCCAGGTAGAAGTTGTTGGCAGTCCTGGTGCAGGAGCAGTAGCGACACTTGTAAGCATCTTTAATTCCTGCTCATAGTTTGCACGTCGCTGTGCTGCAGCTATTTCTTCAGCCTTGGCTGCTTTCTTTGCCTCTGCCTCCTGAATCTCCTTCAAAGATGGGCCTCGGGCTGCTTCGGTTGGTTCTTTGGCCCACGGTGCAAGAGAAGGCGTGGCGCTCGCAACTTCAGGAGTTTCAGAGCGCGATCTGGCTTCAGCGTTCAATGCGTCAGGAAGCGTAGAGCGGCCGCGTTGTGCAGTAGGTGCTGGCAGAGGAGTAGTAGATTGAGGTGGTGGGGGGAATGGCATGGGGAAACCTGTGGTTGGAACCTTACCCCATGGTGACTCCGGCTGAGCAGTGGTGACAGGGGATTGCTTGGCTGACTTGGCCTTCTGGACTTGTTCTGTCAGAGACAAAGGCTGCTCCTTGGTTTCAGTGACTTCTGGCTCTGGCTCGACATCATCATGAAAGGCTGGCTCCTGTTCTTGATGCTGGGGCGGAGCGATCGGCTCGGAGATACCATGGGCTTGATTTGCTTCTTCCAACTCATGCTGAGCTCTCAATTGTTGGAACTCTTGTAGACGCGCATTGAATCCAGAAGGATCCTCTTGCTCCATTCTAGCAGCCTGGCGCTGAGCTTCGGGGTTTGGGCCAAACAGCGATGCTATCTGTTGGGCATGGGAGGATTGCTGCGGGCCAGGTACCGCGGGATTGAAAAGCTGCTGACGGTCACGGAGTGATAGGCGTGCGAGTTCTTCCTCACGAAAAAAGCTGGATGCAATACCTTCAGTTGGCTGGGCAGGAAATTGCCTTGGGGGACCGTCGTAAAATCCAGAGACATTCGGCATCGGAGGTTGCGGCATTCCAATAGGAGAGTTCATGCTTCCAAAGCTAGGCTGACTCTGGAGACTGTGGGCGCTGGTTTGGTGGTGAAGTCCACCAATTCCGCCCATTTGCATCTGCTTGGCATTGACTTGCTGTTGAGCTAGGAACTCTTTTTGACGAGCCATCAAGAACTGTTCTTCCTGCTTACGTCGCTCCAAGTTGTTCTGTTGCTCAGCAGTCAAGGTCGTACCAAAGCTTGGGAAAGAGTTGGCAAACGGTGGCTGAACAGCACCAGGTTGAGCTGCATTGCCAGGACCAGCGGCAGCTGGAGCAAATGCAGCGCCTTGTGAGGTTGGTGGGCCATGTGGAATACCAATTTGAGGGACGAGGAAGGGTTCGCGGGAATTGCCAATGCGTCTGATCAACTGGCCAAGTGGCTCAAAATCCGTATCCTCAACCTTCTTCACAGAGAGGTCCGCCGTAAAGAAAGAGGCTTTGTACCAGTCGTGCATCTCTAGACCTGACCAAGGGCCTTGTACTTTACCTTGAGGATCGAGATACACCCATCTCATTCTGTCTGGCATCACCATCATGCGCTGCTGAGAGGCAGGAAGCTGGTTGGATGCAGAGTCAGATGATGCTTGAGACTGTACATAGTTGGCTTGGGCAGAGGGAGCTTGAGAAAACGAGGTAGCAGTCTGTCCTGGGGCGGTCTCGGATGAGGAAAAAGGTCCTTGGTTTCTGGAAGAATCGCTGGATGGAAACAAATCCTCGAAAGGGTGTCTACCGGATCGCATTGGACTATCAGTCTCCCTTGGAGGGAACGTGTTTCTGCCGATGGCTCCAAATGCACTGCTTTGTCGCAAATCGGATCCATCGCCAGAATGCTGTTCGGCATCCGCATTCTGCATCTGAGCTTGCATGGCCGCAGGGAACAAAGACCCAAGCTTGCTGCTTCCACGCCCGATGGTATTGGTTCCGCTGGCAGTACCAGATGGGCCAAACATGCTGTTCATACCAATACTTGGCGACTGAAGTTCTCCCATAGGACCAAACACCGAACTGCCAAAAGCATTTGATGCAAAAGCCTGTCGCTCTCGGTCTGGAGTCGCAAGGGGGTTGCCACTAGTTGGCCAACCCCCTAATCCACCGAACCCACTTGGAAGTCCAGAAAGCGGTGGGAATCCTCTGGTAGCACCGGCACTCGAGGTCTGACTACGATCACTCCCTTCGAACGTATTGGTAAAGGCTCGAGGCAATCCTCCATACGTATTCGGTGCGTGTTCCGGAATTCCACCCAGGCCCTGAACACGACTATGATGAGCAGGCTCGCCATCATAGCTTGAATCGTCCGCATGGTGCTTCTCGTCTGGAGGACTACGGTATGGGTTGGTATCTGGGCTCAGTGGCTCGTGTTCATTGTGGCGAGCCGGCGTTTGATGAGCCTGACCGCGTTGAGCAAAACTTGGAAGTTCGGCCATTCCAAAATCGCTCGAGTTTCCCCGAACTGGAGTGTCAACACCAGGAGCTCGCTGCTGAGGGTTGAACGGTGGGCTCGAATCTTGACCACCGCCTAAAGCAGCACTGCCAGTCGGGGCGTCATCTCCGAAGGGGTCTGTGTCGGTCCGCTGTCTAGTCCTCCATGGCCTGTCAACAGTCTTCGAGAGATCCTCGGTGCTTTCCTTGGGCATCAAATGTGCTAAGCGACTTTCTCCTCGTCCCAACGCTGGTCGTTTGTCGATTGGGGTTGGTGGGTTGGCCGCAGAGCTCCCAATGGCAAAGCTCCCAAAGTTACCCATTGGAGACATCGCCACGTTGGTCGAGGACGGACCCCAAGGAGAAGCAGGTCCGTTCCCAAGTGCACTGCCAGCTGTGTTGCTGCGCATCAAGCCCCCAAAGGGCAAGCCTGGCTTTGAATCCTCGGTGCGATCATCTTGTCCATCCTTTGTGTCATTGAATTTACGACTGAAAAACGGAGAGGGTTCGTCCCTAGTAAAGCGACCCGTGCCGGAGGGTGACTGCAAACCACCGTCAGTGGTCAATTGTCGTCTCGTACTTGGTCGGCTTGATGCTGGAGAGGAGAGTCCAAACGGCCCAGAGTTTTGTCCGTGAGAGACAGATGTCTTGCGACCGTTGGTACCCGTCCCTTGCGCATTCTGATCCTTGTTAGAATTCTGTGGTGGGGGTTTCAAGGGCGAGTTGACATCGGTAGAGAAAAGCTATAGAATGTCAGCTAGACCACAGATTTTGTTAGAAGGTAGACTGACAGCCTTTTCTACGTCCGACATTTCCTCAAAAGCAATTGGAAGAGAATCCCCGTTTCTGTTCCAGCACACTTCTGGTCCATAATTATCTCTGCCGTCGCCTGTCTTGCCCCATCCACTGCGACCGTTGGTAGTGCTTGAATTATCCGGGTCCCAGCCTCCCATAAAAAGGGCCGAGACATCTTTATTCTGTCCTAGGTCCTTCCGCGCAGCAGCAATATCGAGTATATCCTGCTTGGAGTATCGACCACCTGATGGGACCGAGTCGTAAGGATTTGATTGTTGCGACAAGCCAGGTGTTTCTGCGCCAGGCGTTTGAGGTGGAGCATCTTGGGTTGATTGAGTGAAGGGGGCTTGGGAGTTGCGTCGTAAAGTTAGGGTACCATTAGCAGCTCTTTGTTCTCTGCGACTCCTGTAAGATTCCGCAGATTAGCATCAAAGTCCTGGACATGCAAACAGAGGTAGCGAGCTCTTGCGGTGCTGTGAAGGCTAGTGGCCATGTAGGGAGGCAACGTACCAGTCCCCGCTCCCTCGACCATCACCTCTTCCATTTCGAGTATCACGGCTGGGTCCGGCAGCTGCAGACGCAAAGCTCGATGGTAGATGAGAAGGCATGGCTAGAATTTATCGCTAGCAAAGTTGTTTGTGTGGAGCAAAATCTCGATCCTAAAGTTCGAGAATTCGATTCGCGAGTCGAAAACGCGAGAATTGAGGTCTTCAATAGGTTGTTTGTGGGTGATAAAGACGGGCGGGCTTGTATGGTACAGCGCGTAGATGATTTGTAGTGAGAGTCACGTCGAGTTTCGATTGTTGTAGGTGGATTTGGGGTGTTATGCTGGGAGCAACAATTTTCTGCTTTGCTGGTGAAGAAAATGGAAGTTCGCTGGATTGAGCTTCACAACGAGTCGCTTCTCCAACGAGCGGCTAACTTCAACGCGTTAGACCATCAGAAACCATACTTTACGGTCCCGCCCCGCTCTGCAGGACAAACACCCAGGGCACCAGCACGCCTCACGCCTCTGTCCACGCGACGAATGGAAGCTGATCCAGGTACAATCGAGATATCGATCTTGGATCTGCCTCCAAAGACAGAATGGACCAATACCAGCTAAATTTACAACTTCAAGGCGTCCTACGGATTCTGCAGAATCTCACTTGATCTTTCAATTCTCAAGTTTTGTAGAACTGTTTGTTATCTGTCCGAATTATTATCAGAACGTGCCGTGCCCATGTGCCCATGATCAAAGCTCAAGATCGGGTCTCCTAAACATCGGACCGCGTTTCGACCCCTATATCATACGTCGACTGAGCCCAATGCTCAATGCAATGGTGTGCTATGTCATGCCCAGTATCTACCGGAAGCCTAGTAACGGCAAGTTCGGGTCTTTCCTACTTACCAAGTTAGCTATCTAGACACCGTTCACACAGGGCAGCGGTTCTTGCTTAACTTTTCTCACACACAGTCTCACCTGATTTGGGAGTTTTAGGCCGCCTCTGAACGACGAAAGCACCGCATTCAATTTCAACCATACTTTTGGGTAGGCAGCAATTGAGCTACCAGAAGATCAGGGCAGACGGAAGAATTATCGTTGCTGATAATGCTCTCTGCAAGACCAAGAATTTCTAGGCTGGCCCGTACCTCCTAGATATCGCAGATATCGGATCTCGACACCGAACTTGCATTTGTACTCTGGAGTCGGGAGCTACCACAACAGCCGCACTCGATTCCTGAACAAGCACAGCCCTCTGGACAGCTCACTATATGCTCTCTCATCTGCAATGTTTGCTCTCAAAGAGCTGTCAGGTAGCCAACTTCCGCCACTTCACAGGAACCACCTGATTTCATGTTCCAGACTATCAAACACGGCGTTTGAGTACAACAGTACATACCATGCACGTTGGTAATACAGATGGCTTCTGACTTGACACATCAGTAAGTATTTCGTGTGTAAGTACTTTCTGCAAACATCTCATCCAACTCTGCACTATCCGCCTATCGATATAAGCTGGTATCCAGATCACCTCGCACCAGGTGCGGGCACTTTCCCTTACCGCTCAGTGTTTGTGAGCTAGTAGCTCCATGTCTCGATGGCATACATATACCCATCAACCACGGCCCGCCATTTGAAAGTTTTCCATTCGAGGAATACTTGCGAGCTTGTCCCTTCCACAAATTCTGTGTGATTGTTACTCAAACCGTTGAAGTGATCAACTCCAAACATACACGAGCTTCATGCTCAACCCCGCAATCTCCAAATACGAATAATGTCAGACGGTAGAAATTGCCGCGCTGGTTCCAGATGTCATGCAAGAGGTAGAAGATCTCACGGGTGCGGCGAATGTCTAGAGGAATCCGGACGTGGTGGGATAGATGGGTATGGCAGACGAGGTCTAGGAAGTAGAGGTGGAATGAAGGTTGGCTGGGGCCGCCAAGGCGCTGTTCGTCTTGATGATCCTCCCCTTCGACATGCACGAGATGAGATGGATGACGGTTTGGGTTCGCTGGGAGCATTAGGACGGATGGGTGGGCTAGGAGGACAAGGCGGGATCGATCCATTCGGGAGACGAGGAGGCATGGATACATTCGGAGGCTTGAACGGAATGGGAGGACTAGGGGGTATAGGTGGTTTAGGTGGGATGGGAGGAAGAGACTACCCCAGCGGGCCAACGATGGCTCGAAACCCTCTCGGCTCTCCTCGATCCCCGATGTTTAACGGCCAACCGCCCTTCGCAGAAAATGCAATGCTAGGACTGCACCAGCGAAATCTATTCCATTCAGAAGCTGGCATGGGAAGCCCTTTACAAGATCGATTCATGGGCGCCAGACAAGGCCTCATGGACCCTCTAGGTATTGGCATGAGATCAACTTCTCTCAGATCAGGTGGAAGTTTCGACATGCGTGCCATGGACAGACCGAGAATGTCTTACGCGCCACTTCAGGGCAGTCCATTTCAATTGCAGAACCAGCATCCGAATTATCGTCCACCTTACGTCGAAGATTACGAAGGAAGTGAGATGGAGGCAGAGTTGGCAGCTCATCAAGCTGCCATGCAGATGCAAATGATGCATGGCAGAGGAGGCGGAAACCCTTTTTTCTTTGATGGCCAGTATGAAGACGGATATGGTGGGATGGCACTTATGATGAGTGAAGGATCAGGAAGCCCGATGCCTGGTATGGGAGGCATACATTGACACAAGTTCTGGTTGGGGAGAAGTACATATATTTCCTCATCACCGCCAAAATTGCAAAGCAAATCAGAGTTCAATTCTCTTGGACGGTATTACCGATGTTCCCTTTGGAGGACCGAATCTCCTTTGACCAATAGATCTCTCTTGAAAACACTTAAAATCCAAATAGCTATGCGTTTTCTCTCTCATTCCCTCCTTTCAACGTAGCACAGCACTTTCCCTGCTCGTAGAGCAGGATACACTGGACACATCGTGGACTCCACCACTTCAGTCTTCCCGCTCGGGGCTTGCCTTAGAAATTTGAATGAAATCAAAAAAGTGCTACTAGAAGCCCATCATCCTCACGCGAGACCAGTCTGGGCCAACTTCTAAATTCCTATATTCACAACTTGCAAGTAGTGAAAGTGTACTCACGCCAACCACCGACTCGTCCTGTATTTCCCGTACTTTACTTACTACCCTTGCAACCCCCCAGTCAAGCAGCACATGTCACATGTACCCACCTCAGCCATTCCACTCTCTACTTCAAGAACTTGACTCCCTTAGGTCTGGCCGCCACGAAAGGCTTCGCAATCAACCCCATGACAGTGATGAACTACCGAGCACAATGTCAGCACCTCAACCAAAAGCATATCTATTCACACTGGCAAAGACTAGGTATGTACTTACCGCATAATCTAGCATCTTGAACCCGCCTGGAAGAGCAGCATAGCAATCCCCATCATAAAACACACGCATCGTCATGAAGAACCCAGGCATGGTATCATACTGCAATAAATCCTGGAAGAACAGCGCTTTGAAGGTGCCAGATGGGATAGTGCGTTCTGTGGCTCGGGTGCGTACGCCTTTGACTGGTTGTGTGGACGTCGTCAGTGACTCTGTGATCGAGTAGAGTGGTCGGGGAGAAGTTTGGCTTACTTGCAGTAATACTGTGGACTTGACCTCGTTTGATGAGAATGGGAGGGTCGCCGGCTGAGACGATTCGTTTCTTGCCGTCGATGGTGAAGCTCATGCTGCCTTCGAGGATTTCCATTACTTCGTCGTGGTCCTGCTAAGTTCAATCGCTGCCATATTACAGAGTTGAGAAGGGAGCTACAGAGAGTCTTGAGTGGGCATACCCTGTGCCAATGGGCGGGGACTTCGAGGAGGTCGTCGCCATCCTTTCCTTCGTAAAGTACCTCTGACCAGTTGTAGCCAGGAGAGTCTTCGGTCTTGGACTTTTACATGTAAGCCATGAAAGGTTGTATGATCTTGCGAAGAGGGATGCGTACCGTGTCGACAAATGACCGCATGCTAATCCCCTATTTGGCGACTTGAGGTCAGCATCAACGGTCTTCTACAATACTCCAGCAAGTCTGTTTACCTTTCCCAGGCTAAGCGGTTGCAACTCTTGGATGTGCGACGACATCTTGACACCGATTATTTAATCCTCCCAGATGAAAAGGTTTCTGAAAAAGTGAAAACATTTGGGGCAGCTGTCAGCCTTAAGACAAGGCTTTGCAGCCCATATCGCCCGAAGAGGAACCTGTGCCTCGAGGCTACTTGAAGTTGAAGATAATTGGTTCGCTCGCAATGTTTGGCCCCCAATTGGATGGGCATATCCAGAGTGTACCTGTCTGACTGGCTACAAGAACATGATATGTAAGAACAGTATGCACTGTCGACTTTCGGATCCCATATTGCTAACAAGCGATGGGGAATACATCTGCTTGGGGAAAGTACCTCAAGCGGAGGACAGGGTAATATGAGCGACCGACAGGTGTTTACTTTGCGTCTTCGCTAGAAGGAGCAAGGAGGAGTCCAGACTCTGAGAAATGGAAAGCCACACGTTCATACAAGTCAATATCAGTAGTACTTGAAGGACTACTACCGCCAAAGAGTATCGTTACCTGTCTCAGACCCTCTGATTCCTCAGAGAAGACTCCGTGGTTGCTCTGGTCATGCGACTTCGTCGCAAACACGCCACAGCAGAGAAGAGACACAACTCACCACACCTTGGATAATTAGTCATCAAAATGCTCATGGGAATTTCCATCACAAGGCCATCCTTTCCATCTAACAATAACGGAAGTATCGGACATCAAAAGACAGCACATCTTCAAAGTGGTCGGGGATACCATCGAACTCGGAATGCATGCGCCACGGACTTGGCCACCGCTATTGTCCCCAGCACAGCCCTACGACCTCGCTGAAATGCTCCACCAACGACAGTCTATTGGGCTTGAAAGGTACCGAAGATGCAAGAAAGAACCTGTGAACCTTCGGCGGGCCCGGTACCTGGATCGACCTGATTCGCAATAATCCACTACGACGTCAGAATGCTATGCATAGAATGGCCGTCGAAGCTCAGCCATCTCGGAGCAGCGCAGCGCATCGCAAACGTCGCGTTTCCTCGCTTCTCTGGGGTTGGCTTCATCAACCGCCGTTCGTCGGTCAATCACAGCCACTTCTACTCAACTGAGCGAGAACGGTTACTGCTCCATCATGCGCTGCCTACACGGGACGCGGCCCAACCCTCCTTCAGGCTGCAATGTGATTCGAGGACGTCTGACGTGCAGGTGGGCATTGGATGGTTCGTGAGCTTTGGTTGGTGCAAGGAAGCTTTGCATCGCCATCAGCCTACCACCAGCTGTCACTCTCTCCTCCTGGCCTGCTCCCAGTTGCTTCCATCCCAGTCCCCGCTCAAGCTAAGCACGTAAGTCAGCTCGGCCTCCTTTGTATTCACTCACTGGCGACACTGGGTATTCACTGAGGCGCTGTTGGAGGGGCAAGTGTCCCGTCATCAAGTCCCTCGGTCTGCTTATTTAAAGACCCCTCGCCCCCCACTATCTGCTGCTCCTTCGCAACCCCGCAAGTTCAGCTCTTCCTTCAACTCCTCATCAAATCTCGATACTTTACGTATTTCAACGAAGACATAGACAATATGTCCAACTCAGATTATTACGGTGGAGGTGGAGGTGGTCATCAAGGAGGCTATCAACAGCAGCAAAACTACAATCAACCTCCACAACACCAATATCCTCCCCAACCCAACTACAACCAGCCTCAAGGCCAGTACCCTCCTCAGCCGAACTACTCGACACCTCCTCCTCAACATCAAGGCTATGGCGCGCCCCCGCCTTCGCACTCTCCATACCCTCAACAGCAGCCCGGCCAACTCTACCAACCCCAGCCACACTACGGCGGCGGTCCCTCTCCATCTCACTCGCCAGCTCCCTACCCACAAGGCGGTCCTCCATATCCTTCCTCGCACTCTCCTCAGCCTCCTCAGCCTCAATATGGCGACAATAGACAGCAGGTTCAACCCGGCGCGCCGGGCGAACAGATCGGTCCAAATGGCGAGAGAGGATTCGGAGCAACTCTGATCGGATCCGCCGGAGGAGGCTTCCTAGCCCATCAAGTTGGAGGCGGAGTCCTGGGCACAATGGTCGGTGGTATTGTGGGCGCGATTGGTGCAAACGCATTGGAGGGCAAGCACAAGAAAAAGAAGAAGGAGAAGAAGGACAAGAAGCACAAACACTCGTCCTCCGGCTATGGCGGAAGCAGCTATGGTGGCAGCAGCTATGGCGGAAGTGCTGTCGGTGGATTATATCCTCAGGCGCATGGCCATCATGGACATCATAGACATCACTCGCGATCCAGAAGTCGCGGCGGTGGATCGAGTTCTTCGTCCAGTTCGAGCGATAGCGACTAGACGGTTCTTTAGAACGTGGGATACGATAGCTGGGAGTTGGCGCATTGGACACGGATTATGGTTCTTCTTTGGCACATGATGGCAGGACCTATGATTTTGGAATGCCTCTTATTTGGGTTTCGCAATTGCGTAACGAGATCTCTGCTTCTTTCAAGGTTGGACGTAGATGGCATTTAGGACTTTATGAATGACGAGTTTTCAAACCCAAACTATCTTTCTAACGATCTGCAATGGGTGTGGTAGTCTAGTATCGACTTCCTCCTTGACCATGAATATTAATAATTAACTTGTTGCCATAGCTTATTGTTTACATGTTTCGCTCGGAATATGGATTGTATATTGGTTTGCTTGGTAACATCCAACGAAACTCGAAGCATGTCAACATACTTGCCAGAACAGATCTCCCTGTTGGTTTACTCTGCCATAATTCACAGACTGAAAGAATTGGAAGAGAAATCTTTCGATGTGTCATTCACGGCGCTTCTCGTCTTCTGATGGTCCAGTCCACCCGAGATTTTCCCCTGAAAAGTTCGCCTATTAGCAACCGCTTCTACAGAAGTACCGCATGCCCAGCCCAGCAGAACGCCAACGTTCCACCAGACCCATCCACTTTTGATGGGTTTACAGCTCGATTCTCCGCCCTTCAAATGACATTATCGCCAGCAACGCATTGTTGAGTCAGGACTCACGATAAAAGAATATGAGAGAGTCATAGTTCTTCTGGTATATATCTTCCTTTGTTCCCATTGATCTTCTCGTACCCTTCATCTTCAACTTCATCATCGTTCAGATTCTCAACTCTTGGCATCATTGACTCACTACCTACCCTCGAGATTATATTCTTGATCTTACCTTTTCCACACGCCAATGTCCGCTTCAATTGAAAGGAAGATGGGCGAGGTTTCTCTTGAGCCGAGTCCGACGTATGAGCGGACTCCTTTTGGAAAGGAAATGCTGAAGCATTTCTTGTTCGATCCTTCGTATAAGAATCTCAACCATGGTACTTAACCGACCTTCCTCTTGCTTTGAGCCTTTCTATCTAAACATTCATATCAGGTTCTTTCGGCACATTTCCTCTCCCAATTCGGAATAAACAGCGAGAGTATCAGGACCTCTGTGAAGCGGCTCCCGATCCATTTATTCGCTACACCTACCCCAAGCTCTCTGATGTAGCTCGAGGAGCCGTTGCCAAAGTTCTGAACTGCCCAACTGACACTGTTGTATTTGTGGCCAATGCCACAACTGGTGTTAACACTGTCCTCCGAAATATTGTATGGAATCAGGATGGCAAGGATGAGATTCTGTACTTCAGGTATGTCCAAACTTGCACTTGAGAAGGTATTGAGGCTAAGCAAGGCAGACACATCTACGGAGCTTGCCTCAAGACTGTCGAGTACGTCTGTGAGGCCAACCACGATATCGTGAACCCCCGAGAAATCATTGTCGAATACCCAATGGAAGACGCCGACCTCCTCGCGCTCTTCAGAAACGCCATCAAAGCCTCCCGAGCAGAAGGCAAGCGTCCTCGCCTAGCAATCTACGACGCTGTATCCTCTCTGCCAGGTCTCCGAATGCCCTTCGAAGATCTGACAGCCGCTTGCAAAGAAGAAGGAATCCTCTCCCTTGTTGACGCCGCCCACGGAATCGGACACGTGCACCTCGACCTCACGACTCTCGACCCGGATTTCGTGGTCACCAATGCCCACAAATGGCTATTTGTTCCACGAGGCTGCGCAGTCTTCTACGTCCCCATCAAGAACCAACCTCTTATGCGCTCTTCACTGCCAACATCCCATGGCTTCGTCCCAAAAACGACAACCGGCGCACTGATGCCACTCCCTCCGCCCACAAAAAGCGAATTTGTGAATGCCTTCGAGTTCATTGGAACCATTGATAATACCAATTACCTCGTAGCAGGCGAAGCCATCAAATGGCGAGAAGAAGTCTGCGGTGGCGAGAAAGCCATCATCGATTATAACACCAAACTCGCCCGTGAAGGTGGTGCCACTGTAGCGAAGATCCTGGGAACGAAAGTTCTCGACAACGCAACACACAGCTTGACGAATTGCTGCCTCGTCAACGTCTTACTACCCTTAGCAGTGGGCGCTGAGGATGTTGCTGGAACAGTGACTATAAAGCCAGAGCATATTGGGAAGGCGAAGGAGTGGTTGCAGAGTACATTGATCGATGAGCATAAGACGTTCTTGGCGATCTGGTTCTTCCAAGGTCAGTTTTGGGCGAGATTGAGCGGGCAGATCTATTTGGAGATGGAGGACTTCGTGTGGGCTGGTGAGACGCTGAAGAAGATTTGTCAGGGGGTTGCAAAGCAGCAGTTCTAGAGAGAAGGACTATACACGTGACACGAGGTTGTTGACCGGAGGAGAGTGCTTGCCGAGAAACGTATCGGACCTCCTGCTTGAAACTAGAGAGTTGTCGATGTCATCTCAACGTTGATCCGTTCATCTGCAACTTTGAATGTTTACCTTCTGTCACATCATGTGGTTGGACAAGGAGGAGATGAGGTTAACTTTGCCGAGCCCCTTTTCAACCTCATGATCAAGCGCCGTAATCCTATCAACAACTCCAACAGAATCGCGACTTCAAACTCAAACATGAGATACTTCCGCTTACTCGTGTATGCGGCACGGAAGTCTTATTTTTTACTTGAAAAAGTCTTCTCAGCGTGGCACCACCGCACCACTTCAGACAGAGGTCTTCAGCCCGGCTGTGTTGTCGAGACATGAGAACCCATTCCTATTTCCCACAAATCCGCAGCCTCGCCGCTCCTCATTTCTTCTTCTTCCTCTTCATTCACTTACACCTCAAAAGAAAATCTACTACTCATGCGGTATAGCAAATTTGATGCTTCTGCACCATCTCTAGCTCAAGAGGGTCGGGCCCAGCCTCCCCCAAGTATCCCGAGATCTAGTCTTTACGCTACCTGAGAGTAGCTCACGCCAAACGCTCTCGCTCCAACGCGCCAAAGACCCCAAAACTGCGGCTAGAAGTCTCCGGCGCAAAGCCTCCCCTCTTTGTATGGGCCCAAACCGTAGATCCGCCTCGTCTTCCCCCAAAAGATTCTGAGCCAAACCACTTCTAGATGCAGAATACTTGCAGAAGCGGCTGGACGCACAGGAGAGGGCCTGATCTGATCTGCGACCCTGACTTCGCTGCAGAAGGGCATCCAACTCCATGAGATTGCCGCGCATGATTTCCACATTTCTAGCTCTGGTGGCTTGAAGAACTTCGCCCTTTTGGTCGAAATCGACCCGTGTCAGATCAGTGTCGGAGAGATTCGTGGGAAGCTAGGGGAGTTTTCAAGGAGGCTGATTTGTGAAATTGACGTGTCAGTGCTGGTTGTACGTGTTGCGTAACTTCCGTTTGATGGTAGTCAGTTGGACTGTCTGCACGGCCATGCGCTTGTGGTGTGATGGCTTCGTTGACGGGTATCATCTCGGAGACTCAGCCGAATGGCGGCGCTGCTGTAGCATTGCTAGTTTGATACCGCTGATCTGGAGCTACACTACCCAACCTCAACATTGAGAGGTGCGAATAAATAGTGCGACAGGAAGTCCACTCCACTCTCTTATCTCCCCTCTTTTGTTCTCCTATCCTCCCCAAAGATACCTTGTTCTGTCTTCCAGTTCTGCATTTGCGTTTCCAAGTGTTCAGTTGGATTTCTTCCTTTACCTCCAAGTTTAGTACCAACACGCTAGATTGTTTCTCTCGCAGATACCTCCGAGATGTTTCGCGGAAGCAGCAGATCTCGAGGAGAAGCTCCTGTCACAATTCCTCGACCATCCATTCCAACATCTCGGGAAATGTCAAACTGGCGACCAGCCCTGCGCAGGATAAAGAAGGGGCTCTTCCCCAAGTCTGGCGTCCCAGAAAAACAAGACATTGGCAAGCCAGAATCAACTTACTCGGCAACGGGCCGACCCTTTCTTGAGATCCACCAACAGCGGTTGAATGAGCGAAATACGAGACCAAGTACCGCAAGCCAGGCCGATGGACACCCAGGACAAGCAAATGCCCGACATAACAATGTCCTACGAAAGCAACGACCCGTCCCCATGGGGCCAAGAGAGCCGAAAGAGCCTTCAACGTTTAACTTTGTGAAGCGATCGCTATCGAGATCGAGCTCTAGGCGAAGATCAATGCAAGAGCCTCGCGAGCCTATCTTCGTCATGCGAGATATCAAGAAAGACGAAGTCGAGATCATATCCGCCGGCCCACCCATCTCCAGCACCGCCGCATACATCCCCCGACACGCAGCAATCGACTTCCAGAATTTCAGCAGCAATCAAAGCCAACAACCAAGCAATAGTTCTGTTCCTCCAAGGAAACCAGTACCAGGACAAGCACAAAGCCCCCCAAGAGCAGCCTACCAACCTAAGCACGCAGCATCCGATTTCTCCAAGCTCAATCTCCCGTTCAACCTCGACTCCAATGGCCTCGCTCAACATCGCTCTGATCAGAACACGAACACAAACGCACCCGGCCATAATTCCCACATGTCCGATGCAGATCTCGACGATTATCAGCGCTTCCTGAAAGCATCACGCCTCGCTGCAGCTGGGAACTACAATTCTTACGGCGTCATCAGCTCTAGCAATTTCACACCCAAAACCTCACAGATGATGCAAGAGATCATCTCGAATCGGCAGTCTATGGACCGGGAGAGGGAACGCGCGTATGCCATGTCGCAGCGCTCGACGACTTCGAGGCAGGGGAGTAAGGCGGGGAGTATCTTCGATCGGGTCGCGGAGTATGTAAGGCCTGGGAGGGCGGGGAGCACGAGGAGTCAGAGGACGGGGTTTACGAGTTTGGATGATAAGGGGAGTTTGAGGAGTAGTGTTGTTGGTGAGGATGATGGGAGGAGGACTGGGAGTCGGTGGAGGAGGGTTGGGGGGAGTATTAGGAGGAGTTTTTCTAGGGATAGGGAGAGGGGTGGAGATGAGGGGTTGGCGGGTGATGGGAAGGATGGTGGTGATGGGAAGGAGGGTGGTGATGGGAGGGGAAGGAAGAGGAGGAGTAGGATTATGCCTGTTTCACCGGGATTGAAGAGGTTTAATCAGGCGGTGTCAAAAAGAGGGTACTGAATTAGTGGACAGAGGAGAATCCCGGACGTAGCAGCTGATATGTATGACTTAATCACAGCTCAGATATTGATTTTCAGTCTTATCTTCTCTATTGCCGTCGCTATCCACTGTCTCGCAAGTTTTACTCGTTGTTGACATTTGTAGGGGAGGCAGGGGTTCTCATTGGCTACAATAAACGACGAAATCAAATCCACAAAATGTCAGCCATTCCAAGACAATCGAGAATCAAACTTATCAAGCATGACTCAAGGGAGGGAACACAGATGTTTCCAGTTTCTCCGCTATGCAACTTCTGGCGCCTTTTTCGCGTATCTGCAGCGAGGTTGGAGGTATGCTGCAGGTCTGAATGGGAAGCAGAGCGAAAGCGAGAGCTCCGTCCTATCGGTTGCCTCGAATCACATAAGCTGACATTCAACGGTCCAAACTTTGTGGATACTCGAGCTTTATCGATTGGCGCAGCAATAATCATCAAATTGAGGAGCCCGTTGGGCAAGGATGAATGTGCTTGCTCAAATTCTTGTGTGCAGGGATAAGTATTACACTTAACATGAAGTGCGAAGCTCTCTCTCAATTTCCTCGTCCAATGTATACAAAGTTTTGACGTATGTCATTTGCTTAATATTGCTCCGACCATGGCCTCGACATTTCCAACTCCTCTCAAACCTCGGACTAGGCCTATGGAAGTCCTCGTTTTGGGATTATGTCGAACCGGAACCCTCTGTAATTGCCACATTTATTTTCATCCTCTTCCTTTTTTATCACTCCGAGTTTACTGTACAGATTCTAGCAAGTACGGGATAATGAATTATGAATACTAATTCTTTCTCTCGGGGTTATCAGCGATGTGCGCTGCCCTCAAGAAGCTCGGCTACGAGAATATCCACCACATGTTTTACGTCTTCAAAACGCCCGGCGAAGCAGGAAAGTGGCATGCCTTGCTCAAGATAAAATACGAAGGTGCTGGTGCGGGAACTATCACACGAGAGATGTTCGATGATCTGCTGGGAGATTGTAGTGTCTGTCATCCTTCCATCCCTCCCTCCATTTCTCTTGCCTAGAAGTCATCAAACCACCAACGACTGACTAGACCTAAATCCAGGCCCTCACCGACCTCCCCTCCATCCTCTTCGCCCGCGAACTCCTCATCCTATACCCCGACGCCAAAGTAATCCTCACCACCCGCTCCACCACCTCCTGGTACACCTCCATGCTTCACACCATCTACGCATGGCAATCCGACCCGCTAAACCGCATCATCGATCCTTTCCTCTCCAAACACCGCTATGCGCTGCGGAAACTGCTTGATTACATTTTTCTGCAGTTCTTTTATGGAAATTTTCCATTGTATGGGAAGAGAGTATTTGAGGAGCATAATCAGATGGTGAGGGATTTGACGGAGGGGAGGGGGAATGGGGAGAGGTTGTTGGTGTTTGAGGCGAGGGAGGGGTGGGTACCGCTGTGTAAGTTTTTGGGGAAGGATGTCCCTGAGGGTGAGTATCCGAGACTGCATGATACGAAGGAATTTAGGAGCCATTTGATTCGGAACGGTATTTGAGGGTGAAGAGGGTGGTGGGCATGATGGTGGTTATAGTACCGGTTTTGATTGGGTGGGGGTTGTGGAGGGGCAGGTTCTGAAGGCAGGTTGAGCGAGGGTTGTGGGAATTGCTTGGGATGAGATGATATTTGACACAGGAATTCTAAGAAATGTGGTGTCTAGGCATATCAATTATCACGAGCACTTGCGAATGGTGCGCGTTGTTTATGTTTGGCCCTGGCGCAAGCGAGCCCCTGAAATTCTTAGAGCCTGAAATTGTTAGAGGACGACCACCGGGTCTACCCTTTGAAAAACATAACTTTCAATTGCATCACTTTTCAAAGGTCTGCCTCGTTTTCTCTAATTTCCATGCTATTTTTGGAGCTACTTCATACAACCATTTCATGATGCCCGCGATCCTTAGCATTTATCCACGGCCTGGTTCGTCGAGTTCTTCTCATTCGTCAAGCCATACAAAGCAGAAAAGGGGTCATCCGTAGAGTTGGTCTGCCTGTGGTATTCCATTCCATTCGCGACTGATACTGCTTTCGCTTCGCCGAAGACAGCTGCGATCCACGCGATGGTCACATCGATTCCTGCTGAGACGCCGGATGATGTCCCTATGCTGTTTTTAGCTGGAGAACTTTCACTCTGCTAGAGTTGAGCTTATCTCGGAATAGATCAGAACTTACAAATATTCCCATCCTGCACCCATCGAGCCTCAGCAACCCATTTCACCTTCGGGCCCCAAGGCGTAGTCGTCGCCCAGGCCAATTTATTCGTCGTTGCACACTTGCCATCCAAGACACCCGCTCTCGCGACCACACCAGCACCAGTGCAAACACTGATTAGGTACTTAACAGTTGGATACCGCGCCTTAATAAATGCAATGGTCGTATCAAGTCCAGTTCCCGGCGCTCTAGTCCCTAGCCCACCAGGGATCATCAGGACATCGAGTGGTGGTGCGGTAGCGTAGGTGTGACTCGGGAGAATTGTCTCTCCGAAAGTAGCGCCAACTGAGCTGTTTGTCCAGGAGACTTTGTTGGTAGATACGGGATCTAAGGTATCGGCGATGACAGTGAGGTTGATTTTGGTGGTGAAGGCAAGGACGTTTAGCGCGTCTAAGGGCCCGAAGACATCGAGTGCTTGGAAGCCGGGAAACACTATCATGCCGAATGTGTATGGCAATGTGGAATCTTATCATCTAGTAAGTATACGTCCATTGAAAGAATGCCATCAATCATTAATTGCTTACTTGTCGCATTTTGGCAGAGCGAAACACTCGCTAAGCCGAGCAGGCATGAAAGTTTCTTGATGGAGAACATGATTCTGGAGAGTGTATGATGAAGTGACAAAACTATGGTTTCGCACTTTGGTCTTCAAACATTCTCTTATGAACCTGCATCTCAACTCACAGCGTGCCCACTATTCTCACGTGGTGGTATTGAGGGTTCCATCCAGGTCCAACCATCCCCGCAGATCCAATATGGAAGAAACACTTACGCGAACGAGCCAATGGCCATCCTCCAGATCCTCAGGATAATGCCACCTGACTGGCGGATTAAACAAAAACGTTCTCAATCTGTGGGCTCACATCGCAATATTCACAGACGCAGCCGCATGATGGGATTCCTGCCCCGTGGCTAGTGAGGGGTATTGAGCAGATTTGCGGCACGGTTGGCTGTCAACTTGCAGATGTACTCGGAGCCAAGAGAAGGTTAATTTGTTCGGGACACAGAAGAAGCTGTGCCGTCGGTGCGGTCCTTACACGGAGGACGATTGCTGATTTGGTATATCCTCGCCAAGTAAAGGGGATCATTATGTCAGAGTCGAAGTCGAAGGGTTGGGGGCCTGCGAAACATTTATCCTTTTGCGGGGTATGGTTGATTGGTTGATGCAGTCATTTCTTCAAACCTATGAAGGTGCTGAAAACGAAAAGTCGCAATGTAAAGTTCTACAAATGGAGCCTTCTATGGGAAGAAGGAGTTACGAAGGTTGGACAAATAACTAAACCCACTTGTTCGATACTGTATGACCATGGCAGGGTGTTGACTGCCAAGATCGTGCGAAGGTTATTGAGTGTGTCAACATGACGTCTTTGACATGGAATGAGAAGTCACTTCGAAATGATTCGGGTTACCTCTCCATACCATATCAGTAGATTTGAATTGTCTCTTAATGCATAGCGGATGGGCCATAGAAATGGGCAGGCATGCTGGACGGTGGAGTCACCTCTCTTCATGCCAAACAAATACCCAGCGGAGGGAAGCGCCTGCCTCTGTGGGCTTCTTTCTTCCTAGCTAAATTACACCAGAAAAGCATTCCAATATTAGTGCCAAGGCACAAGGTAAAGCCCAACAAAGGGACGAACTAACCTATTGACAGAATTCACACTCGGCACTCACCACTTGGCGTTGGATCGATTAAGGAGCTCGCTCACCAACTTACTGAGCCGGCTAAATCCAGAAAAATGCCATATATATTTCCTAATTTCGGTAAGAATTTCAGTATGTTCTCATACATGGCATGATACACAATGCCATGAGCCCTTGGAGAACACGGGATATAGTCGGCGTTTCGCTCTGTTTACATTAGCGAGTAGGCATTAATATTTGTGTGTGGCAAAGGAAGACTACCGGCAGTAACGATAAACTTTCCGTTCTTGGAACCATGCTACATGTATCGCGAAAGTTACTGCAGTGATAGCAAAGTCGTTACTTCAATCGCTCGGAATGCCTTCCCTCCAAGCACTACCTTTCGATCCTGCTCTCGACGCAGTCCTCGCAACATTTCCCCAAGACTCAAGGTCAGTTGATCATGCCCACATCTTCGAGCGAAGACAAACGACCGCGACCATTTGTAATCCAGTCGCCATCTTCACAGACCCCGAGATTGCTCATGAGGAAATTATGATCCCAGGACCCGAGGGAGAAATCCAGATGACCATTTTGCGACCTATCAAAGCTGCGAATGGACCTCGTCCGGCGTTTTACAACATACATGGCAGTGCTCTGGTCCTTGGAAACAGATACTTTTTCTTGGGCAACACGTTTTCGCTCGCCAAGGAATTCGGTGCTGTGGTCATCAGTATGGAATATCGTCTTGCTCCTGAATTTCCTGCTCTGACACAAGTTGAAGATGCATATGCAGGACTGTAGATATCGTTGAAGCCCGCGAATTCATGTTCGAATGCCATCACATATGCGATGACTTGTTGCATCTCACCCGAAACCAAATTCAGCTACTTCTACTGACAACAATTTCTAGGAAATCAGTCTCCCAGAACGCATCTGAGCTAGGCATCGATCCTGAGAAGATCATCGCCAGCGGTTCTTCATCTGGAGGGGGCATTGCGGCTGGTGTGGCACTTCTCGCTCTCGAGACAGAAAGGGCCGCCAATCTTCGCCTTTGAAGCTGAGGTATCCAAGGTGGGCGATCGGTGTAATTCAACTTCGATCGGCCAGTACATGGACAGTGGATGGTACCATGGTAAGCAGAACATCGCCGCGTAGGGTATGGTCCTTCCTGGAACAAGAGGCAGCAAATATGTGGTTCCGTCTCGTGCAGAAGACCTCTTCGGCCTACCACCAACTTTCATCTCGGTTGGAGTAGGAGATTTGTTCAGAGATGAGGATGTTGCGTTCGCTTCCAAGTTGTGGAAATGTGGCGTCAACACCGAGCTACACGTTTGGCTGGGCGCCTGTGAATTACCTCAGATCTCAATGTTTTCGAAAAAGTTGTCTCTCATCAGTAAGGTCTTAATCGCTGACATCCCGCAGCCTTATTAGGGCACGGATTCAACGCTTTCGTGCCAACAGCCGCGGTGTCTGTCGCTGCCGTAAAAGCTGAGATGAATTGGCTCAAGCGCATTCTCGAGTAGTTAAGGTCATACTTCCCAAAATGCGAAGAGCGCGAAAGACCATATTCAAGCTCACCTCTGGTCCACTGAAATACTGATTGCCGCTCGGGTGGCAAGGCATTTAACGACTGGAGCGGGGCGGAAGTAATTTAGGTGGAGAAGAAAATTACAAGACTGAGTATCTTTGCTAAAAATTGCTTAAAAAAATACAGAAAATGATCCATGGCTTTGGAACTTTTAGCCACAGAATCTGCTATCTGTTTGTTTTGTTGGATGGTTGACTTACACTTTAATAGTGGACGTTAGTAGGTAACCGAGGGAAATACTGGCGACCTTGACGGCTACTCTAAACAAACCTTCCAAAACTAACATCGTGTATCGAGTTTGACATGCAAAACTGCCGAAATGCATCTTTTCATGATGCTCCATATTGTTCTTGATAAGATTTGTAACATATTGTCAATCAAATATTTGCGATCTTCGTCAAGTGACGTCGGTCAGAAACTGTTAGTAGTGACGTAACGACTTTACAGGGCATGGCAGGCAATAAGTATGAAAGACGGGATTCCTCCACCAAAAAGGAATAAAAGCAATTAATTCAATTGTTCAAATTGTGCTTCATAATTTTATTCCAAGATTCCCCAAAAGCAAACATATTTATTTCTCAAAATGGCTTTGAGTCAAGGGGCAGCTCTGATGGAGAAGGCCATCGGCCATGACAACAACGCCACCACAGAGCAAGACATCACGAACCCAGGGAGGGACAGAGCGAAATACGCGGATCCAAGTGGTGAGACAATGAAAGCTCTAGTATGGAATGGAAAGAACTCCGTGAAGATGGGTAAGTTTTCCTGGCCTCAAACAGAGCAAGAGGCTCACAACTTTGATCAGAGGAGGTACCAAAGCCAAGAGTCGTAGAAGATCGCGATGTTATTCTGAAGATCACGGGATCGACTGTTTGTGGTAGTGATTTGCATCTTTTGCATGGAAGTGTGGTGCAACTTGAGAAAGGAGATATCCTTGGCCATGAGTTTTGTGGTATCGTGGACGAGATGGGCCCTGCTGTGAAGGGGCTGAAGAAGGGAGATCGTGTTGTCGCTTCGTTCCAGATCGCTTGTGGAGATGTGAGTGCCATTCAGTGATTCATGACTTGATTTACTAACTGAAGTAGTGTTTCTTCTGTAAACAAAAATTGTCATCACAATGCGAGAAGACAAACTCAAACACAATGGAAAATGGAATGGTAAGCGAGCCGCCCAACCTTAGTTGAAGAATGCCATGCTAATACACTTGACAGTACGGTGGAAGAACAGCTGGAATGTTTGGTTACTCTCACTTCACTGGTGGATTTGTAAGTCTCTTCTGAGCCACTGCCAAAGATCTCTGTCTTTCTTCTGCGACAGAGAACTATCTGCTCACATGAAATTTAGGCTGGAGGACAAGCGGAGTACACTCGGGTTCCATATGGAGACGTAAATCTCCTCAAGCTTCCAGACAGTGTCCCAGATGAGAAGGGATTGTATCTTTCCGATGTCCTCGCCACATCCTGGAACTGTGTCGTCGATACCCGTATCGATCCCAACGACACGGTCGCAATTTGGGGAGCTGGTACGTTTTCTTCCACCAGTATGAGATTTGTACCTAACTTTTGCAGGTCCAATCGGACAAATGTGTGCCGACTTTGCATTCATGAATGGTGCTGGCCGTGTTATTATGATTGACAGCAACTGGAGACTCGACTATGTCAAGTCAAAATACCCTAAGGTTGAGCTCATCGACTACAGCACACTTCCAAAGGGCCAGACCGTGTACTCGAAACTACGCGAGATGTGCCCTCGTGGGCCAGATGTGGCCCTCGAGTGTGTTGCTGGTGAATATGCAAAAGGATGGGCGCATTACTTCGAGCTTCAACTCGGTTTGGAGACAGATACTTCGGAGATTATCAACGAGATGATCACCTCTGTCCGGAATTACGGAAGATGTGGTGTCACTGGCGTTTACGTTGGCTACGTAAGTCTCAACATCTCCCAGTGGAAAAAGGAATCATGACTGACAGGTCTTAGACAAATCACTTCAACATCGGATCATTGATGGAGCGTGGTATCCGCCTGATTGGTAACGGACAAGCCCCAGTGCACTTGTACTGGGAGAAGTTGTGTAAAATGATTGAGAATGGCGAGATTGATCCATTGAAGATGGTCACTCATCGCGTCTCACTGGACGAGCTTGACGACGTCTACTACAAGTTCGAGAAGAAGGAAGATGGCATGCAGAAAGTCTTCGTGGAGACGAAGTTTTCTGCACCTGCGGCAGCGGGCAGCCCTGCCCTGACGAGATACAGGAAGTGAAGCCGAGCATGTGAGCAATGAGTGAGATAGGCGTTCTCTATACCTAGCAAAATATGAGTACAACAGCTGAACTTGGTCTTCTTTTGTCCAATAATTGCAAAGCATATCTGATCCTCGCGCCGGAAACGGCCCGTGACATGAGTCAATTTTCCGATTCGAGGAAGCGAGTTCTGCCCGGAAAAGGACGTAGCATGTCGTGTCCCAAACATCTCAGGCTCTGTCAGTATATCGAATCCAATTCACTTGGCCGAGACTTGCATTTATGCTTCCCGAGATCGAGCTGTGCTTGAGCTGAGATGTCTTGAGCGAGCCGTCCCGCCGTCGTCAAACCTCACCAACCGCATCCTTCAAATCCTATGCTTACATGGCGGCGAGGTGCATTCGGACCCCAACACCAAAATTGCTTTCGCGATAAGAGATGAGTGCCAGACCCGAGGCGACCATTGAGACGCTTCCGACACGGCGCCTAAATTACATCGCGCTATCGCTTCCGAGTTCGACGTGCAGGATCGGGGGCGCTGGGCGTAGCCGTGGGTGTATGGTGAGAAACCTGTGTGGAGGTCGAACGCGGATGCGAAGTCGAGCATAGCGAGGTGGGTGGTGTTGGATCATGTTACCGGGCTCAGTTGCAGCCTGCATGCATCTGCAGGTCTTGTCTTGGGTCCATGCTGACGATGATGCTAGAGATGCGAGCCGGATTCGGACGAACCCACATCTTGGGAGGATTTTCGATGAACTGGAGGCCAGTGCACGACTGATTTTTGGATCGAGGGAAGGCTGCTCCGAGCTGCGACATGTGTGAGGTGTTGAGCGAGACTCAAGAAGAGTAGTTGGGATGAGAGAAATGGGGGGTGTGCCATACGAAATCATAGTGGACCAAATACTTAAAGCACCTTTAGACTCCTGGTCCTGTGAGACTGCATTTTTAGTCCTGTAGAATATCTCTACCTTGTACTTTCTGTCTGTCAATAGTCAGAATGCGTTCTCCCAGACCACCCCAGGAACATATGTCATGGCGAGGACAAGATCAGCAAGTAACATCAACCGTCAGTAGCGTTCCTCCATCTTGTGATACCCGTCTGACATCCGCGCTCAGGAGTTTCATACGGGAGAGAATACTTGCTCCCAGGTTCAGGTCATCGTCTGCTCCTGCTCGTCGCACCTAGTCAATGCGGAGAACATCCATATCTTCAATCCACATAATTCCTCCCAAGCGGCACCCCGTCCATCCCTGCCATCCCTCACGTCCCTTCTGTCAACCCTCCTTCCGAAATCGATCCCCTCAATGCCTTCGATTTTGTCCTCTCAATCAAGTCACTCTCTCACGGCCTTTCAGCTCGCACAAGTGCACCTACAAATCCTCCACCTCCCATCTCGAGCTGGCAGATATATCGCGAATCCATTTGAAATTCCAAGGCTATTGAATCGGACACGTATCAGTATACAGGGTTTGCTAAGCGTGAGGCTGTTGTTCAATATCTGGTGTGTTGTTGTATGGGTGTTGATCAGGCGGTTCTTAGAGATATTTGGAGTGAGGATTGGCGGGGCGAAGGATACATAGAGAGATTGAGATAGCTTCGGAATATGATCAGATATGGATAGATACTGAGTAGAGCATAGTAATTGTCTAGATCTGGTTTGCATAGGGCGTCAGTACTTACTTTGTGCCTTGAACGAGGACGAAAGGGAGGACTTACTGCAATCAGGAATTGACGAGAGGGCAGAGAATAAGCTAAGATGATGTTCCTAAGGATATTTCAATTATTCTGGAGAAAACATGTTCCACTCAACACAAAAGTCTCCAGCAATTTGCAGCAAAGTGGTGATTCTCTTTCTGATTCGCTACCCCGCTGTTGTACCCGATTCATTCTAGAATTCGGGCCTCTTCTTGAGACAAATGTATCAATCGCTATGCATTCCGGTGAAAACAATAAGCAGAACCCGCGGGCAAAATGACCAACTCCGGCTGCCTCATCCCATGGTATCATGCTCCAACAATTACAAAGCAAGCCCCATCCATATTGTCACTCGTTAATGCACCAGTATCTAGCGATCACACTCCTCCTGGAGCTTACTGTTTAACCATTTCCTGACTTGAGGACAATCCCAGCGTTTGTCTCGATCTTCACAAAGCATCGACTTGATACCTTCGGCCAACGAGTGATGCTCAAACTGCTTCGGATAATCGCCATTTCGCAAGTTACTCAACACATGTTGGCGCTCCGTTCTTGTGCCGAACTTAAAGATCATCTCGAATGTGATGATACCAAAACTATATACGTCGAGTTTTGGGCAGATTGGACTCTCTTTGGGCACTTTTGGAGGGCAATAAAACTTTGTTCCGACCTGCTGGGATGCGACCGTGGAGAATGGAAATGGCTCTAGAGCTGCCTGCTTCCGCGGTGGTGTTGCCAATGGATCCTGGTCAACAATCTTTAGATCGTGTATCAAGCCGAAGTCGCCGATATGTGGGCAGACATAGATTGCCTGACCCCAGGTACCACATTCCTTGCAGTCTGAAATATTGATGAAGTGGTGGCGCTCGGGTTCACTTGGTTCAAGTATCGAGAGGAAAATGTTCGGAGGCTTAAGATCGCGGTGAATAAAGCCTTTCCGATGGAGGTACTCGGTGCCGTCGAGGATGGCTAGAAGCAGACGGATCGTCGGTAAAATATGAAAGCAGTGCCGAGGTGGACCTTGTCCGGAAAACTTCTCTGCCGCTGAGCCCCAGATGAAGTCATCCAAAGACAATGGGTATGGAAACATGCTGATGTGTAATACCAAGTCCTTTTCTATTCCGCTGTACAGAGTGACCTCATTCGGGATATCACTTCTTGGAATTTCCTCCGTACTGTCGCTAGAGAGGAACGAAGTCAGTAATTCCTTATTCAAAAGAGGTCTCAATTGCTTCAATAGAATCAGGGATTGGGAATTATCGGGAACGCAGGCACTGGCCGCAAACTTTCTGAGTCGATGTTGAGAGAAATGCCAAAAATATACTCACTTTCTTCCATCATCACTGTCCTCGTCATCACTATCAATCTCTCCTGGTTGGCGAAAGGCGCTTTTATAGCCCGAAACAGGCTTGGATGATTCGGAAGCTTCGAAGACGATATAGTCCCTACTCTCCTCAGCGACGGTGGAACTTGCTCGTTTTCGATCTCTCTTGATCTCCTTGAAGAGGCTCCGCTCCAAGCCAAGCTGTATGCTGTGCACGCCTTGCGTAATGGGATCCAGAGAATCTGGACGCGGACCGGAATCAGAACTTGAAGAGGAATCCGTTTCATCGCCATCAGCATTCTTGCTGCTCGTGCGAACACGTTCTTCGACCCAGGTATGGTAGTACCTGACAATGTTGTGGTGATCTAGCTGTGCCAAAGACCGAGCTTCGGCGAGCACTTGATCCAATTTTGCTCGACCAGCAGCACCCAGAAATTTTTCTGCGGGCACCACTATTTGTTTGACGGCATACGATCTGTTGTCAAGGTAGTATCTTGCAAGGTAGACACTACCGAAGCCTCCACTGCCAAGTTTCAACAACCTACAATGACATGTAAGCGTTTTGCCTGAAAAATACTTGATCTGCCTTGTGGTCACCCTAATTCAGATATAGGATCAAGCTTTCAATAAAATGAGTACCTGAAAGATTCAATTCCATGGATATGCTGGGGAAAACAAGAATATATCGGACGAAACACATCCTTTCATCATCTCAATGTCTCCTGCCTCAGCCGTGCCAAGGGACTGACTTCGAAAGCGTACAATCATTGTCTAGGTAAGAGATGGGTCACTTACTGCTGGTAATCTTTGTCATAACGCGATTCTGAGATATTGCCTGAAGTGCTTCCCCCTGGATGCAATAAGGAGAAGGGCGACTGGTCACCTTGATGACGACGATCTGGACCGACCATTCTGAGATCTTGACGCACAAGTGCATTCGAATAGTCCTGTGATTGTTCCAGTGCAGATACTCCAGAAATAAACGGCAGAGATTCAGTATCAGCAAAGGAGACAATTGGTAAAGCAGACATGTCTGAGGTTTTCCTTGTTGCAATGTTGCTGATAGCTGTGTCAAACGACGACAGATACGACTGCAGCTCGGGAATATGTCGACCGGCGAACTCCTCAGGCAACATACCAGCCCGTGCTAGATCTCTCCGCACATCAGCGAAGATACTCTTCGCCAGAGTACATACTTCTGGATGTTCTTCAGACAAGTGATCTGCTGGAGGACGCTGTCTGTTGATGAAAGCCGTAGCTTGTCTCTTACACCTTGCCTCGATGAGCGAGAGGTAAAAGAAAGTTGTGTGTTGTGAGGGCTGCAGAGTCGGACGTGATAGATCAGACGTCATCAGACGTGCCAAAGTACCAACGTCACCATTCTGATCAACATTGTCTGCATTTCCGGAGCTCTCATGATGCTGCCTCTCACGATCATCATCACGTGAGTCATCAAGACCACCCGCGGACGAGTCCACACTCAAGTCTTCAGATGATGCCCAGAATCTTGACGACATTCTAAGGTCTAGCCAGGATGAAAGAGCCAGCTGCCTCTTGCTGATGGAAATTAGGTAGACATAGAATAAGCAGAAGTTGAGGAAAGTTCCAATATAAGGTAGGAGGAAAGCGGTTTTTAATTGACAATTAAGGAAAGGTGTTCTTTTTGTGAGGCAGCATGTCTCCCAGGTGACTTTGTCAAGCAAAGGGCTGAGAATGAATGACTAGGGAGGCTGAGATTACGATTGAATTGAGAATGTTGGGGTGGAGATCGTTGTTGAACGGCTTCTATGGTCTTCGAATTGATGTCTGAGGGTCTTGGCTTGCAACTGGATGATCCTGAATGAAGCGAAAGCGGCTGACTAAGCAGATCAAGTCGCGGCCCGCGATCTGAGAACGTCGGGACAATCAATGCAGTTTTGGTCAAGTAGGCTGAATTCAACCGACAAACACCATCTCATAAAGCTTTGAGATTTGGAAAGGAAAGAATCATGCGGCCGGTCGTGATATTTTTCAGTCTCTTTTAGATTTTGCAGATCGCAGCCAAAAGCTTGCGCCGCAGACCCCTCTCCCGCTTCATACTCTTTAGGCGCGCCAGGACCTGGACAGTATTCGTTTTACGATCACCCACAGACCAAAGTAGACGAGGCTATGGAAAATAGCATTAGGCAAGAAGAGGTCTCGAAAACTTCAGCTCCTGACATACGCCTCGTTGTCTGCCTAGCTTTCCACGGCTGCTGGACAATATGCCTAGAAAACTCCCGTGGGCTAGCTCGACCACAACAACTCGCCCAAACCGGCCAGCTAGTACCCCCGCGACAAAACGACAGAAGGTACGAAAAGCCTCTTCTGATAGCGAAGAGGAAGTTTCGGGGGCTACTTCCAAGAAAGGAAGCTCTCGTGATCACGGTCAGTCATGTCTGCTACTTATCTGCTCGTTTCCCAAGAGAGAAGCTAATTACGGAGACAGCTCACCCTTCCTCTTCATCGCCACCTGCAGATCCACCACCGGAGAGGCAAGATACACGCATCCAAGTAGCTGTCAAAATAGATCAGCTGACCAGTTCCACAGCTTCATGAAAGAAGGTCAAGACAACGATGACAAATATCGTATGGTCGAGGACGAGTTTCTTGATGTCGCTCAAAAATTTACGGTCCATCTCCATGCTGCCGAATACAAGAGGCAACAAAAAGCCGTCAAGAGCCAGAATGCAGACACCATTAACTCCATTTCGAGACCCGTGACTGGTAAAATGCCGGATCAAACAAAGCGGAAATTGGACGCGTCTGCCCTCGCCAAAAGGCAAAGATCGATAATCGAAGCACTCAACGGTAAGAAGGAGCATGGTGCAGAGTCTGACAGCGATATCGAGGAACTTCCGTATGTCGGGACGACACTTCATGGTCTGATGGACAGTCCTCGCAAGAAAGCGGCGTCACTAGCAAAGCTTGGATCAATAGCTACGACTCGAGCTGCAGCAGGATTCAAGAAACCAGCCATCCAATCGAACGGCGATCAATCCAAGTCCCTCATAGACTCACCTGAGCCCAAACACGGCACTCGACGAGCTCAAGCGGAACTGGTCGTGGATTCTACGGATAATGATGACGATCTTGACGCACCAATACCTGCCCCAAAGCTGATCGCTCTGGATCGAAAGCCTACCACACCCCTGAGTCCGCAAGTCGGCTCTAGACCTTTCAAGCCGACTACGGTAATAAAGGAGCCGCTTGATTCATCGTCTTCCATTGCAAAATCGATGCCCTACATTAAAGTCGAACTATCGCCAACGACTACTCCTGCTACAATCGCTGCAAATGGTGAGACTGCGGATACCGCCCCAAAGCTCTCTAGACTGGAACGACTCCGGCTCGCCAGGGCTAAAAAGGAAAAAGAGCAACAGATCAAGAAGGGAGATGACTACAACTCTATTCCTACCTTCTGATGAAGTTCTGCTCGTAACTGTACGTTGTTTCTGCCAATTCAGTTTTTGATTATTGCTAATAACATCGTTTCAAGTACAGTATGATCAAGCCTTAAAAGGTGTTTCCGTCGGAGGCTCAGCTTGTGCTGCAATCCGTGCTAAATGTCTTCTTTGTCCCGACTTCCAGTCAACCAAAGCAGAGTGGGAAGTTACTCTGTTGTCCCACACGACTACGGTTTTCTCGGCCCATTTCACTCTTGCCTGGAAGTCGGCTCCATACGCAATATGATCGTACAAGAACTTGAGTAAGACTTCGCTCTCTTCATGTTTGTATCCAACGATGGACCTAGTAACTGAAGATTTGTTAGATGAAATCAGTCTGGGAAGCTGCATGTACCTACATTGTGGATTGACATAGAGGGCCTTCTCTCCAGTGACAGGGTGTGTGCGCACGATCGGATGCACACTCACTACTGGCTCTCTTCGAACTGCACCGTTCTTGCCCCTTGAAGCATTGACTTGCTCAATCCCCGAGTGGGTAGCCTTGAGGCCATGCAGTCTCTCTTTGAATCCATCGCTGAGTCTGTTGTATGCTTCGACTTGATTGGCGAAGAGTGTGTCTCCACCACTCTCTGGGGCATCAAGGATGTAGAGAAATGTTGTTCCAGGTGGTTGGCGCTCATAGGAGACATCACTATGCCATGCCACAGAAGAGGTTCTCGTCTCAAAGAATTGCTCGGCTGTTTTGTCTCCTGCGCCACGGTGGACGAGGTGAACCTCTGGGTATCCTGCCGGGGCGCCAGAGGTAGGATGGATATGAAGTCTGCCGAAGTATCTGCCATAGTCGAGGGCTTCACTTATGGGAAGATCCGCAAGGTCTTGGTCTCTGAAGGCAGCAACCTTTCTCTCGGCCACGAACCTTGCCAGCTCATCTTTTCCAGCGTTGCTCAACTTGCTTAGTTGCACACCTGTCACTTCAGTGCCGATAGTTGGAGTCAAATCGTTGGTTGTTACACCACTTGCCAGGAGCTCTGGGAACTTTGGATCAGCATCTAGGCCATGGTCTCGATGCTCGAATGGCTCTAGAGGCGGGAAGCTCTCAATACCCCACGTCGGTAGGTAGTGCTTATACTATTGTCTTTTAACGATGCAACAATTCAGACACAGTCGCTGGATGCGTACTTTCGCTGCGGAGAAGCCATCCTTTCCTTGTTCTTCAGCATCTTTCTCATACCCGATTGGGGCGAGTTCCTTATACGGTCCGACGTTGCTCGTGAGCTTGACCGGACGACTTGGCAAGGTGATGGTTTCGGTTGCTGAAGGAGCCATTTTGGATGAAGTGGTTTGAGTTTTCGCCTGTCAGACTTGGGATCAAGAAAGTCTTTATATTGGCCTACGGACTTCAATCACATTGCATCGTCCAAGAATTGCGTCTTCTGTGAAGCGATTCCCCACTCCTGGATATTCGGGATACATCCAACCTTTGTGAGCTTCCCCTATGATCATTGGTCGACAGCTTGTTGATTGAAGATAACATCCTACAATGCGTCTATCTCCTGCACGATGAATGGTACGGCATGTCTAGATGATGGCCTTGATCGCCCGTCGTCTTTGAGGGGAAGTGAGTATCATTGGGTGGAGAGTCAGGCTAAGAATGGTGCAATTGGCCTCAAATATCACGAACTATCAGGGAACAAATAACCCGCGGGCAAGGACAAATGTAAAGTAGTCTTCTGATTATTCCACCCATTATCTGATAAGGACCATCGGGTAAAGTTCTTGCTTAGGACTGTTCAAGCTGGAAGAGAAGACCAAGGGTGATCAGGGTAAAATCATGTGATTCTAGCTCACGTGCGTGCCCAGCTCTGTACTCTTCTCTTTGGATATCAATATGCTAGATACTAAGTGCATCACCTCAGAAAGTCCAGTCTTAGTCTAATCACTCTTTTCCCAAGCCTCAAGCGTCTTTCGGATCTGTATTTCAAAGCATGACTCAGTATCACGTTCCTTATGGTGGCGGCTTTGCTGAGATAACGATTTTTCGGCTCGATAAATCGCGGGGTTCTCGAAGTTTTGACATTTTCTTGAACCCCACCAACAACTCCAGAGACAACCAGAAAATACCGTCAAGATGTCTGCCATGGACCTTGATGCCCCGGTCTCTATTGCGACTCGATTCGCAGCAGCAGATCAGCAGCAAAATGGCGCAACGTAAGGACTTCTTCAGGACTTGACAAGCATTTTGCTAACTAGCATCCTCAAGTATTCTGTGCTGTAACTGTGGCGCTGCCATAGATGGAACGACTGCTGCAGGTGCCCTCTGCTACGACTGCGTAAAACTTACTGTCGACGTATCCCAAGGAATCCAGCGCGAAGCTACCCTACATTTTTGCAGAGATTGTGATCGATGGCTTCTGCCTCCCTCCAGTTGGATTGTTGCGGCTCTCGAGTCAAGAGAACTCCTCGCTCTTTGCCTGAAGAAGCTACGGGGTTTACACAAAGTACGGATTATTGATGCAAGTTTCATTTGGACGGAACCCCATTCTCGCAGAGTAAAGGTCAAGCTCACGATCCAAGATTCGGTCTCTGAGGGAGTTGTGCTGCAGCAGGCATTTGAGGTGGAATATGTCGTCGCATACCAGCAATGTCCCGACTGCGCGAAATCCTACACTGCAAATACCTGGAGAGCTTGCGTCCAAGTCCGACAAAAGGTCCCACATAAGAGAACTTTCCTCTACCTCGAACAACTCATTCTCAAGCATGGCGCACACAAGGACACAATCAATATCAAGGAAGTGAAAGATGGGCTGGATTTCTACTATGCTGCACGAAATCAGGCTGAGAAATTTGTCGATTTCCTGAACTCCGTGGCGCCGGTCCGAAGCAAAAAATCCCAAGAACTGATTTCGATGGATATTCACACTTCCACAAAATCATACAAATTCTCATACTCCGTCGAACTGGTCCCTATCTGCAAAGACGACTTGGTGGCGATACCCATAAAGCTCGCAAAGCAGATTGGGAACATCTCTCCTCTTGGACTTTGCTACCGCGTTGGCACAACCGTCAACGTTCTAGATCCCGCAACGCTCCAGACGGCAGATATCAGTACACCAATTTACTGGCGTGCTCCGTTCACATCTCTTGCTGATGTTCAGGAATTGACAGAATTTATTGTTATGGATATCGACCTGCTTGGACCACAGAAAGGAAGATGGGCTCTGGCTGAAGCAACTGTTGCTCGCGCCTCAGATCTCGGATCCAACGATAAAACATACTACACCCGCACACATCTTGGCAACGTCCTGCACCCGGGAGACTCTGTGATGGGATACCTACTTACCGGCACAAACTTCAACAATCCTCAATTCGACGCTCTTGAAGAATCCCACACATACTCATCACAGATACCCGACGTCATGCTCGTCAAGAAGTTCTACGCAAGAAAGAAGAAAGCGAAGAACCGTAACTGGCGCCTCAAGCGTATGACCAGGGACGAGGGCGATCTACTTCCGAAGAAGTCCGACCAGGAGCGTATGGATAAGGATTACGAGATGTTCTTGCGGGACGTTGAGGAGGATGAAGAGCTTAGACAGACGATGGCCCTGTACAAGGCTCAACAGCAACAGAAGATCGATGCGGAGGCTATGAGCGTTGTGGAGACTGATGATGGTGAAGACGAAACTCCACATATTGATATGGAAGAGTTGCTGGATGAGTTCGATGAATTAGCCGTTACGGACAAGTAGTTGGCTTCGGGATATGCATCGGTACTATTGGCGTTTGGTAGAAAAAGGTGTTGGTCAGGGTTATTTCAGCATTTGGGTGTGAATACTGAGATGCTTGCTAGATGGATAGCGCCTAGCGATATGCAATCTTTACGCAGTCCAACATTTCCAATCTTTTCCTATAATTCAGCGCATGTTTCGTTCATCGTGCAAGAATGCCCTGCTCTAGGGAACCGAATCAATTTCAATTCTCTTCCACACTTGTAAGCTTTAGGCATTTTTCATCATTCTACTGACATGCATTTGACGCATAGAGGGGTCTACGTGCGGAGAACAATAATCCTTCGCTTGCATGGGAGACCAGCCTCCAACTTCCACCCCGCCTCCTATTCTCATCGCCAAGCACTACTTGGCGTTTCAACAACCCGCGATGCCTTCGTTTTCGGGTCTCGAAATTTTTCATATAATCTACAGAAAACGACTATGCATCCGCACCCGCTGTCAGTGTGTTGTTAGTTTAAGGTTCCGGAGCTGATAACCTAGAAAGAATCCAAGGCTAATCTCCGTCCTGTCCTTCAGATAAACACTTCATCCCAAGTACCAGGTCACGAAACATTAGTACGCTGTATAACACCTATACTATGATTGAGATCATAAAGTTGAACAAGAAGAGAGCGAGTGCTTTTGAGTACTCTTCAACCTACCTTTCATTTCTGCAACTCGTTGAGAGTGTTCCATTCGTTCATTTTTCATTCTCATATCCACTCGTTTACCATGCATTCTTTCACACTCTTTTCTCTTGCGGCTGGTGCCGTGCAGGCTTATACCGTTGTCGTTGTTGACAAGTTCATGACCAAGAATATCGACCCTGTTGTTATGCCTGGCCAGTATAAGAGTCACCTGCATACTTTCTTCGGTTCCGATGCGGTGAATCTAAATACCACTACTTCCAAAGAACTCCAGACAGGATGTACGACTGCTCGGAATCCTAACGACTTCTCATCTTACTGTAAGTACAAAAGTTATCGAAACATTCAGACTCTGAACTGATAGTATAAAAGGGGTTCCAACACTCCTCTACGTCTCCGGAACAACCAACACACCCGTCCCTTTTACCAGCTTCTCCGCCTACTACGTCGATATTGACCAGGCCGAGATCGCCATCCCGCAAGACTACAAAATCGTAGTCGGCAACTCCGCCGCAAAATCCCAAGCAGACGTCAGCGACCTCGCGGGCATAGAATGGTGGTGCGAAGGCGACCCCGCCGAAACAGGCAAAGACAAAGCCGCCTTCCCCTCCAAGACATGCTCGACACACTTGCAAACCCTGCTGCTCTTCCACGACTGCGTGAATCCGGAGACGCTTGAATCAGCGTATTCAGGGACGCAGAATTGGAAGGAGGGGTTCAAGCCGGCGAATAGATGTCCGGCGGGCATGAAGAGGATGCCGAGATTGAGGTTCTCGATTCGCTATGATTTGAGGAAGATTGTGCCGGGTGGTTGGAGTGGGGAGGCGCCTCTCAAGTAAGTACCAAGCCAGTCTCAGCTTTGCCCTGTATATCTCGCAAGTTGCAAAAGCCGTGGATAGCGTGTGCTGACTTCATACCAGACTAGCTTGTGGCCCATCATACTGCACGCATGGAGACTTCATCAACGGCTGGCTCCCAGAATCAGCAGAGAACATGTTACTGGCAAATTCGAAGAGAGATTTTGCGGCCGTCTCAGGTCCTCTGGGCGAGCAAGACAACAAAGTAAAGGCGCCTTGCAAAGCGCAGGATGCCGATCCTGGGAATGGAGCATCGACTTACGAGGCCAGTCTCACATTTATGTAGGTGTCTTTCACAGAGGGGTATTAAGGAAACCGATGCAGCTCATCTGGTAACGCCAGATCGTTGTGGTTCGTCGCTATGAAGATTGTATTGCGATGAGGAAGAGGTCGATGCTGGTGTATCTTCTGCAGCCAAGTTATCTGCCTTTGTATTATTAGCAAACTTTATGCCCCCTCTGGAAAGAGTAAATATGACAACTCACACCGTTACATACCGCGGCCGTGCTCCACAATACTCGCTCACCTGTCAAGAACCGTCTTTGGCCTGGCTAGCCGTGATAGCGAGGCTAGCCTGGCGAGACCCAGCCGAGCTGCGCAATATTGCTCCCTCGGGCGCCACCTCACGACGTTCCAAGTCACATATTCCTTTCGCTACACGGAGACTGTATTATTTACGTGGAGACATATTTGCAAGTTCATGTCCAGAGAGCGTTGTGGCGCCGATCTTGGTCGTGCGCTGAAGTGGCAGTTTAAGCGAGAATCGGGACAACGACAGAGAAACCTTGCCTGGTTATCTCCGCTGGGAATTTGGTAACCACTTGGATAGGCAGACCTGTCTTATATGAGTGAGAGCTTGCTGATATACAATAGTCTTCATGTTAGACTGACTCCCGGCGCAGATTCAGAGGTCAAGGTTTGTTTACTTTGTCAAGATACCCTGTTCCAATTGCGACATGATGCTGCGTTTGCTTTTCTTAGGTGACTGTTACGGATGGAACCCGAATTTGTATCTAGTAGGCTGGGCAGAACACAGTAAAGACCGGACTGGACTGATTGAGAGCTTTGAGCTGAGGCCCGATTTCAACACTTTGGTTGGGTTCTTCTGACCAAGTCTGCAGATCGCAAGAACTGTGACGGATCATTTTGGATGACTTGAGAGGAAATATCTCGCCAGAACAGCCTGAGCCCCAGCCTCGCCATCATACTCCTCACCCTCTTACCCCTCGCCGACGCCATAACCGGCAGAACCGCGGCATCACCACTCCATTCACACACACACTCACCTTCCCCATCCATCCAGCAGCCCACGCTCACACATCCATATCTACCGAAATACGCAATTTTCCCCCTCGCATTCCCGCCCTGCACACGCCACATTCCGCGAAACAATATCACCAATTTATCCCCGCCGAAAGCCCTTTGCATCTCAGAGTGGAGGCCCAACGTTCTTAGCTCAAGCAGAATTTGCCCCTTGCCCGATGTTCGAAGGGTATGTAACGACTGGGGCCCTTGATACCTAAGAACCGGCAGATTTACGAGACGTTAGAGAATTAAAATTAAGTCATTATTAAATTACTAAGTTATTATCATACTCAGAAAGAAGCAGAATCCTGAAGAAGGGTTTGTTCTCTCGCGAGGTGCGCGGGAGTTTCTTTTGCTGTTCTTGCCTCCTGGTGAGTGAGTTCTTTTAGTTGTTACAGCCTTAGTTGGATAACAGTGATGTGTATCCTTGTTATTTCTTTGGAACTTTTCCGCTTTGTTGATTTTGCGTCCGTTGAGGAATGGGTGCCGTTAAGCGAGGCAGGCCGTCTTTGTCAACAATATGCAATGCACAAGCTATGCAAATGAACTTCCGCTGCCTGCGCTGTGGAAGCATTTCACTTCAGATCGATGTATCCATCTCATGTGCTGTGACATCGTAAAACAGTGATGAAGTTCCTAGACCTGCTGTATCACCTGTATGTCTCCTCCGAAATTGAAGCGTCACCGCACCTTTAAGTTTCCACATATTCGATTTCACTACCGTCTTCATCTATCCAAATACCCAATCTCCTGACGTCAGATGAAGAAATCCGGAATGGTGTAGTGGTTAGCATTTCTGCCTTTCAATCTCCTGTCTGTCCAACAAACAAACAGTGAAAGCTCGCAGGAGACCGGGGTTCAATTCCCCGTTCCGGAAGAACATGTATTATTTTTTCTTTTGTCAGGTTATCGACGATCACAAGCTGATGGATCCTGGGAAGTCTCGAAAGGCATTTTGCAACTAACATCATTAAGTAGAGGATAAGCACAAAGTAGGGCAGTTGTATACGACTTTTTATTACCCAACTCCACCACATCTCGGTTTCCTCTCCAATAGGTATGTACAATAAATGCGACTCCCAAACAAAACGCTCACAGAATTAGCAAGGGTATGATTGAACGAACATTTTCGCAAAGTATCCAAAGTTCCAGCACTTCATTTCATCATCGGCTTCGTCGTCATCATCACCACGTAATTCGCAACGCGAGCATTGAGGTAGCTGTAGGCCCAGAGATCTACAGGATCCCACTCAATATTAGCGTGCAAACCGACTTCCAGAACATGTCCAGCGTGTAGCCATGCGTCCAATCAGCCAGCATTGTTCCTCATCTGCGCATCTTCCACAGCTTGATTCCAATCCGCTTTCCAAATAAAGTATCCCTCAGCAGCAGCAACCCTGTATCAAGTCAGCACTCATCTCCAAGAATGTAGGAAAAGGCGAAAACTTACAGCCCTAATGCAAGTGCAACGCCGCTCCAAAGACCCTCCAACTCCCAATCCATCGCAAAAGCCGTATAGAACGAGATCGGCATCGCAATAACATAATAGCAAAACAGGTTCACCCACCCCCCAATCTCTTGTCTTCCAAGACCTCTCAGTAGACCATTACAGTTGGCGGCTAGAGCGTCAAAGAGTTGGAATGCGGCACAGAGAGGCATGACGCGTGCGACAAGGTCGGATACGCCTTGGTCATTGGTAAAGAGTTGGGGGATGAGGTTGCGAAGGGCGGAGAGAAGAATCACGTTGAATACTCCGATGAGAGTCGCGGTTATCATGACCTAAGGAAATATCAGTAATGGCCATATGACATAGAAGTTCGGGGAGTAACTCACCACTTTGGCGCTTGTCTTCGCAGCGTCGCTGAGAGTGGCTCCAATCAAATTCGCGATACGAGTCGAGGCTGCAATGGAGGTCGAGAATGGAATCTGAAAAGTCATGGCGGTGATGGTACTCAAGACACTCTGCGCAGCCAAATGCGTAGTGCCGAAATAGCTTGCTGCGAGCGTAAGGATTTCGAAGGCGAGGTATTCTGCTTCAACCATGAGCAGACCCGGCAATGCAAGCTTGATCATTGGGCCTATCCATATTAGCGTTCAGCTCAGTGCGTCATCGTTACATGTCGATACATACCCCAGTTATGGAAAGCCTTCCAAGTAAAGCCATTCCAACACTGTCTCCCATCCACGAACCTCACATACAAGAACAAGAGAATAGGCAGAAGGTTGTCCGTTACAGCCACTGCAATTGGGGCTCCAACGAAGCCCCAATCGAAATGCCAAACAAATAGCCAATTCATGAAAGCGTTCAGAGGCGCCGCAACCAGCAGCACATAGGTAGTCGCGGAAAAGAGGCCCTGCGCCTGTACAAAGCGCTTCCCACTCTCGAAGCAAGCGTATCCTGGTGCGCCAAAGAGTAGAATCCGGAGATAAAGTCCAGCGAACTCTGCAGATTCTTTCTCAGGAACCATCTTCTCCAGTATCTTCTCGGCAAGTAGCCAGAGTATGCCAATAGGAATTGTCAGTATCCAAAGGAAGTAGACCATCCTCTGTAGTTGCAGTCCAACGAGATGCTTCTTCCCGCTCCCATAAGCCTGCGCGCACAGCGTGTCCAGACTCGTAGCCAATCCTTGATATATCGCATACCCAGAAATATTCGCAGTCATGCTAGCCAAACTGACTGCGCCGAGTTCTACCTTCCCAAGATGCCCGACAGTAAAGATACTGGCGACTGGTAGAGAGTACTGAAGTACGAAAGTGACTACCAGAGGACTAGAGTATTTCCACAGCGTCTTCGCTTCTCGCTGCCATGTCGTCTTGATCTTCCCCGACGCAACAGCTGCTTCCCACTGAGCATTCAACCTCTCGTGCCTGGTCCTCGCAGATTCCGGCACACCATCTCCCAGCAACGCAGACGATTCCGAAGCTCCTACAATCGATGTGGGGTCTGCAGCGTCCGCCTCCTCGTCTGCCACTGGTTTCGGTCTCCTTGGGCTGAATAATCGTTTGTACAACCGACTCAGGGCACTTCTTTCTTTGGGTTCAGGGTGCTTCGGCGGAGCGAGATGATTGTCCCTTAACAGACTCCTCTCCTCATTTCTGACTGCCTTCTTCTCCTTCTTTGTCAAGTAATTTGGTTCTTGGAACTGTTAGGACATTTCACATTAGTGACTCCTTTCAATGTGGAATTTGACACTTTTGACATAACTCCGAAAATACCATTCACGACCTTTTCAAGGAAGTTGAAGTTTTCAAAAGAGAAAGAAAGAGTCAACTCACCTGTGGCGTCACAGCACCCCTCGTCCCTCCAAAGGCCACAAAACTCGGCCTCCTATACGAATTGGCCATAGAATGCTGCACCGCCTCAGGGCGCACCGTCGACGCCTCTGAAGAATCATCTTCCGAGCTTACATCCCGACTCTCGGGAGGTTCCACCTCATCATCATCGTCGCATTCCTCGAGGTCTCGTGCGATGGACTCCTGAGCCAAAGGCGAGCCAGGCAGGAAGGATCCCGAAAGGTAGGAATTGCTGAATGGTGATCGCCCAATCGAGTGCCGACTGGGCTGCTTCCTGATCGGTCGAGCAGAACTCGACATCTTGAAGAATGGGGGAGGGGAGGCGCGTAGAGGTCAGGGTCTTTTGTCAACAGCTGCTGAGGTTGGATATATCTATTCCACAACACTCAGCAGTGAGTAGAGCCACCGCTCACAAAGGCGCAAGAAAGCAAGATGTGCCAATTGAGTAGATTCCCAAGAATTATATAACATGGAAGAAGTATCAACAGAGAAACAGAAGAAAGAAAAGGGACGGAGAAGTGAGCGTTGCATAAAAGAAGCCGGACCGTTTCCCCACCAGAGCTCTCCGCCTCTCTTTCTAATCGCCCCAGGACTAACCCCTCCAAGTCTAGACCAATAGATAAGGGCCTGTCTGAAAGAGGAGCGTCTAACCGACGGTGAGTGAGAGTGAGTCAAGATTGGATGAGAAAAGACATGGGAAACTTGTACTTATGGTAAAGGAGGCGAAAGTTGCATGTGTGGTAGTACAATTCATAATAGTTGTACGCGTTAAAGTAAGGCTCACAGCATTTGAAGTTGGACGAGGTCCATGTACAAAACATGAGCTTGAGGAACATGCGGATTGCAAGGATGGGACGAAAAGATGTGCGGCCGCTTCCGAGGCATCATCCACAGTTAAAGCTCCAGACAAAAAGAGGGCCAACTTACTGCACATAGAGGATAATTTTGCGTTGACAAATGTGGCAGATAAAGAAACTGGGTACAATTCTGTAAAACCTGTGAGTAAATCCAGAATATACCATCTCCACAACCTCCATCATGTCGTGAAAGGAAAAGAGTAAGTACGGAAGTTCAATCCGAGAGAAAGGGACCCTTGAAACAACTACGGGAACCTACATGCGGTCAGCTTTCAACACAAACACGCAAAAACCGAGAACAAGCATTGGCAAATGATATCACCGGATCACAAGAGTACGCAAGAAGTCGGAAGCTCAGCATCATTTGTATATTCTTCAACATCCTCGACAGGGTGGTTCCCCGTTTCTTTTCGAATACAAGGACGAGACTGAATCTCATGTATCTACTATGCCTCTTGCAGGCGCATCAGACGATGAGGAGGAAGTAGGACGACGGAATTCTTACAGTCCGTTCGGAATCCCTCTACGATTTACGCCCGTGAATGTTCCCCAGTGAGTGTTATCCTCTTATCTTGTATATACTCTTGGGTGGACATTGGACGAGACTCGATACATCACAGAAGAGGCGGAATGATCGCCTGCCGCTGATGCTGGGAATTGGACCGCGGGGCAGATGAGAAATATACAGACCTGCAGCGGCACGAGGATTAGGAAGCTTATCCTGGAGACCTTCGAGAAGTGCTTGCAGACGACCAAAGGAATTCGAAGGGGAGCTCGAGACGAAATGTTACGGGAAGAAGAGACGAAAATATACGAACTGTACTGACAGAACCTCCCTTTATACAGAAACAACTACTCCTCAATCTTCTGCGTACCCCCCTTCTTCGGCCCCCTCCTCTTCGACAACACCGACAGCGACGCTCGCGACCACTGCGCCAACGAACGAAGTACTTCCCTCCTCTCCCACCAGCCCCTCCCCTCCCCT